>JASCZI010151059.1:162718-182911 GCA_036250425.1 Stylosanthes scabra | reverse complement strand
AGAAGGAATATGTTAATGGCAATGGACAGAGAAGGTAGCCATGGAACCAAAGGCACTCCCCAGAGTTTTGGCTCCTTTGCCTTTGGAACACCAAGCCAAAGGCCTAAGGTCCCTATAAGCCACAATGGTCCAGCTATGACATAGCCGATCCAACCATCACTGCTTGCCCAATAAGCTGAAATTCCAATTGAAGAACCAAGGATAATAACAAGGCACACAATGAGCTTGATTTGATTCTGTTTTGTGGTAACCCCACTTGAATAGTACCTCCTCACAAGAAGGGCTAGTGCCACAAGCATGAATATGAAGAGAGTTGAAATTGATAAGAGGTTAGCAAGGATCCCAAGATCTGTGAAGAAAGCAATAAGAGCTGTAGCTGCAAGCATTGTTACAGTGGCATTCACTGGTGTCCCTGTTTTCTCATGAACATGAGCAAACCAAGGAGGCATCATGTGTGTACGTGCAATGTGAGTAAGGTAACGAGCTTGGCCAACTGCACTTACCAATAACACTGTGGTCATTCCCTTCAATGCACCCAATGCAACAATGTACTTAGCCCAATCCCATCCAACAACAGTAAAAGCAACAGAAAAAGGTGCATCTGGATCAACAGTCTTGTAAGATTGCATAAGGCATAGTGTCACTGCTAATAAGCAATAAATTGCTGTGGTCATCACCATTGATCCTACAAGGCCAATAGGAATGTCCCTGCCAGGGTTCTTGGTTTCTTCAGCCATGGTTGACACTGCATCAAAGCCTACATATGCAAAGAAAAGAACTGCTGAAGCCTTGAACACACCACGGACACCAAAAGGAACAAAGTCACTGTAGTTTTCAGTTTTGGCGTTGATGAGGCCAGCGATTATGATGAACACAATGACGGCCATGTGGAAGAGTGAGGCAATGTAGTTGAAGATTGAAGAGCCTTTGGTGCTGTAAACTGCAAGGATGGTGATGATTATGAGGATTCCAACAGCCATAGGGTCAAGATGGCCATAATCAGGGTTCATCTTGTGGACTATTATACGGAAGTCTTCAGGGTGTTTGTTGCATAGGGTGGCAAAATAAGATGTCCATGACCGGGCTACGGCGGCGCCGCCTATTACGTACTCAAGGAGGATGTTTCCGGCAGCTATGAAGGCCACAAAGTCTCCTAGCTCCACTCTTAAGTAAGCAAACGATCCACCTGAAAATTAGGAAAAATAATTACTATATATATGTCGTAATTCAAAGGTGAAGACCTATAAAGTATGGACACTTTGGTAAATTGGCGTGTGTTGCATACGTTTTGGACACGATACTTGCTGATACTCGTCCGATATACGTGTCTAAGTGTCCATCCGTGTTGTTAAAAAAAGCAAAAACTACCTCTTATCATTCCAAAATATCATCACATTTGTCCAACTTTATTCTTAACTTATATCCTTAAAATGAATTTAAAAGTAGTATATATGATAATTTTTTAAAACTAAAAATAATCTTAAATGCTTTATATAATTAAAAATAGACATTAAAAATATGAATAGTGCTACGGAACGTTAGGGAGCCATTTGGAAACCAATAATTAAGTTATCATTCAAAATGTATATAAATTATCTTCCGTAATTCATATATTCAAGATTAAGTTATCATCCAAAATTTATATGAATTATCATTTCGTAGGTATGTGTTGGTTTTCTATTGATCATAATGTACTGGCTCCCTAGTCTTTTTCTAAAAAATTTAAAGATAATAATTTAAATTTTAATATGAATAAATATCAAGATATTATTATAATTTTGTTAAAAATATATTATATTTTATATATATGCAGTGTCCCATGTCATATAAGAAATTAAAATCGGTGTGTCGTCGTGTCGCGTGTAGTGTCGTGTCCCGTGTCCCGTGTTCATGTATTATAGGTGAAAATTAATATACACTTAATTTTATGTGAAATTATCATTTTAAAATCGTTAAATTATACTTTAGTCAAATATATCAAATTATAACTTCACGTTAAGAGAATGCCGTATTCATCTAATTTAAAAGAATTTAATTTAAAAGGAAAAAAATTGAATGTACAACACAATTAAACAAATCATTTACTTATTATTATTATATTCTATCAGAGTTGATTCTCTCATGCATAACAAAATCAAGTTTCTAATAGAATATATATTCTTACGTATCCTTGAGATATTTTCATATTGCACGTCACATGTATTACGATTAGTAAACGCATCAGTCGAAGTAGTTTATGATCTAATTATTCATTTTCAGCAAAGAATTATTGTACGCTTTATTTTGTTTAATCTTTTGGGGTCAACACCAAGAGCAAGGGGGTACGCCAATATCGGAACATTCAACTCTAGCAACTGCAAATGCCACAATGACACGCAACGTAAGTTGACTATTATTGAAGTATTGATTATCTGGCACTGCAGTTGCATTTCCATTATGTTACTATTTTCTTTGGCTAAAATAAGCAACTTCCTACTTAAGTTGACTCTTTATTGTCTGGGTTGATTCTGAGATTTTTGGTATGAGAAAATTTTAATTAAACATGAATTTGAGACCTCATATGTAGTATGGTTGTAATGGTTGAAACACACAAAAGGGTGTATGAAAACATTTTATTTAAGATAAAAGAAAGGAGGTTTCTGTTCATAGTTCGGACTTCTTCTTTCAGTCTACCCTTGGAGCCGAAACACTTGACTCCATACTCAAAGAAGAGTCGTAAACACCGAAAGAAAATGTGCAAATAAATACGTAAATTTTAATTTTGGTGCAAAAAGAAATATAAAATAGTCAAAACTCAAAAGTGTCATGTTGACTTTATACAAGTTGCGTGGGCCGGAACTGTGGGCTGAGATTCCATTCAGCCATTCTACGCAGATCAAATTTTGTAGACTAATTAATACCAAAAATAAAATAAAAAATTGTAGACTAATTTGATTAATTTTCTGAACTATTTTTCCATATTTTAGATCATTTATTAAAACAATAAAATGAATGATCTGTAAACTTGACGAAAAGTCAAAATAGAGATAATTTTATATTTTAAGTATTAAATGAGTGAAATTCCATTATGAAAACGTAATTGATAATAAATATACTTCTTAACTATATAAAAATCAAGGTTTTACAATAGAAGAAAAAATGTCTAAAAGTGTTATGTTTTTTGTTCCGCTACGTTATTGCAAAATATAATAAAATCGTTTTCAATGTATCGTAGTCAAGCTCAGGTAACATACAAATAAAAACTTTAATTTGGATAAGGATTTTTCATGTTGTATATGAACGATCACTCTAGAATAAACATATTGTTTAGATTGAATCCGGCTGTTCTTATTTTTCTCAAATGTTTTTTTTTGTGTATTTCAAATACAATTCTAGTAGCCAGCCAATCATGATTAAATAGTAAAAGTTATTTAAACTTTGTTTAAATAAATATATAGTTATATACTCTTTCTACTTATTCAAAATAAATCTCAATCAGATCAAACTAGTACATCATTAAAATTTGAATGTATCTAATTCTTTTATTTTTTCAAATAATAACTAAGATAAGATAATACTAACTTCAAAATAAATGACTAACTAAAACAATGTTTCCTACAAGGTTGTGTTTAGCATTGGTGTTTTAATTAACTTCTAATTATTAATCAGTGAAATACAGCTACACTTTACTAGCCAGCCAAGCTAGCTTAATTAAGTCAACCACACTACCACAGTACGAAAGATGAGTCAATGCAGAACGTATGAACGCATGATCCACTAGGATTTTCCCCAAATCACTCTTACTTCCGCAATTTACTATTAAGTTAATGGTATGCGTTAATCTTGTTATTAAAACATTATTCAGATATATATGTCATTATTATGTTTAATTATATCATAATTTATATCCTAAATGAGGTGATTCTTTGAATCTTTGATGAGTTACAATAATTCCTTGATTTTCTAGTATGGTCAAATTCTATATATGTTGATAAGTAACACTGATGATGATCATCACTTTTAAGATCATCACTACTAAATGATGATCGAGATAATCAGAATATATATGAAAATATTATTAAATAAGTGAAATTTGCCTTTCAATCGAGAATCGAAAAAAAAAACTATTATTATTATTATAATATTATTTGACAATAAAGTCTTATTAGGTGTTTATATTTTTTTTAAGGGTTTAATTTTAATAGTTTTACACAAACATCCAATTAGATTGATGCATTATTGTATGTATATATTTTTACTAAAGGTCGATGGAAATTAAAATTTTTTTTAATTAATGTATGTATATATAATTTGTTTTTCTTGTATATATTTTTACTACCGCATATAATTCAATTACGTAATTAAATTATAGATCAAACAAATAATTATTGAAAGAAAAATTTTTTAAATGGTATCTGAAAATGTTGCTGATAAAAATAATCAAAACAAATAAATTTACGAAAAATTTGAAAGATTTTAAAATTTGAAAAATTCAATTACACTTAAATTCAGATTACCTAAGATACTTATCTCTTATAAAAAATATTATTTATTAATTCTTTTAAATATTTATTTATCATTTGTATTTTAAGACTATTTTATCAATTATAAGAATGGTGATAAAGAAAATTAAAATTTAAGTTTAATTATAGGTTTAATATTTAAAAGAATAAAGAATTTAATTATAAATATTATTTTTTAAAAATATTAAAAATTTAAAATATACTCTATCTAACTTTATTTAAAAAATATATATCAAAATTAAACACGACGCAAATATTTTTTTTTTTAAATCTCATTGGTTTTACCGGATGGAGAGATAAAGTACCTGCGACGGGTATTTCCACCGCGAACTCGGTGTAGCAAAAGACAGAGAGCAAGGCGGAGAGGCCAGAGACGGCGAAAGACAGCACGACGGCGGGTCCAGCGTCGTCACGGGCCTCAAGACCAGTGAGAACGAAAATTCCGGAGCCGATGACGGCGCCGATCCCGAACCAGATGAGGTCCCACCAATTGAGCGTCTTCTTCATCTCGTGGCTGCTCCGAGCCCTCACTTCCACAAGCTCCGTATGGTCCTTGGATCGGCTCAGGACCCGATCCTTCAACCTCCACGGCGTCTCCTTAAACGCCTTCCCGTAGCTCTCGAAGCTTCTAAACGACTCCTCCGGGAAGAAGTCTTCCCTCCGCGGCGCGCATCCTCTGCGGCGCGCTCCACCGTCGATTCCCATCCTGCTTACCAACAAAGAAGAAGAGTGAAACGACGCTGTGGCGGTGCGTTTTAAGATCTAAATAAATATTATTATTGCTTGTTTTCAATAAGTTGAAACGATTTGAATTCTAGGTGTGCAGTGAAGAAATAATAATAAGTATAAAAAGAAGGAAGAATATGCAGAGAAGGCAAGAAGTGTTTACCGAAAAAGAATAGAGAAAACAAGAAGTGTTGGTGTCGCTACTCACTTAAAACTAGTGTGGATGGATTTACATAGAAGGCATCATAATATACATAGTTATATACAGCTAGAACCAGTGCTAGTAATATACTATATGTGCCATGATTATTATTATTATAACTCAGTGTGAACTGCGAAGCCTTCGAATTTGGAATGTGTATCGACTGTTTACCAATGCTAATTAATTATTCAGAGATAGAATTGGCTAATTATTAAGAATTAATATTAGTATGTAATATTATAATGAGTTCTCATTAGTCGAGTTACAGTGACCTCTGGCCTTATTCTCTAGCTGCTTTGAACGCCAAATACTAATTTTTTTTCTATTGATGCATGCTATGATGAAAAAAAAATGATAAAAAGATGAAAATTCTATTTAATAAATGATTGAATTTTAATTATGTAAAGTATTATATTTTATTTTTTATTAATTTTTGAAATAAAAATATATAACTCTTTATTCTATACATGATAAAACTTTTTCATGGAAGAATTATACTTCTCTATTTGGTTCTCATCATCGATCAACTGTCATAAAAATATTACATCTATTTACTTATTTACTTTTATAATAAATATTCATTAATTTACACATTTTCTTAACCAAACATTCAGCATCTAAAATAATAAAAAGTCTGTAATGTTCAAATCTACGCCGATGCACGAATAATAAAACTTGTTTTTTATTTTTTTTTTGACATAATAAAGCTTGTTTGATAGTATAGCAATCTTTTTTTAATGAAATGTCAAATATATATTAATTAATTACTCATTTGTCTAAATATATTAATTTTTTTAATAAACTCATAATTGTGGGCTGTGCCTGTTTATTGGGACTTTTCTAGTCAAAGGTGTGTTTGCAGTTTGCACTATGTACTTTGCAGTTTCATTTGAATCCTTGTTAACTTCAATTTAATTTTTTTGGTGTCCCCTTAACTTCAAATTTAAACTCAATACATTACCAAAAAAAACTTACATTACCAAAAAAAAAATTAAACTCAATTAAACTGTTTCTTTATTTGTTACTTGATATTTTTGTATTTTTTATAATAACAAAAAAACAGCCAGGAAAAAATAATTATAAAAAATGCAAAGTATTATCAAATAACATATAACTTTCTTGTTTGAATGTCTGATGAAATAAATAAGGAATGATCGAAGAAATAATCAATCTTATCAGCAAAGAATATTATTGCGAGGGAAATGCTGGCATTGGCAATAAGGAAGCAATCGGGTTTGATTATAAAAAGAAAAGTCAAAGCAACAGAGGAGGAGGATGTCATGTGGTATTAAATGGATGGATAAGTAACGCAAATAATGAAGTCCACATAATAAATTTCGGAATCCGGAATCTCAAGTTCAGATTCTGGTAATGCATGGTGCAAACCTAGTGAAAGATATTAAAGATATTATTTATCTTATATGCATCGTTAAATATTTGATAAGAAGATAGAATTGAAACTAATAGTAATTATTGAAGATAAAATTAAAACAAATTAAATATTAAAAATATTTTTAAAAATTTTTCATAAACGTCAATTAAAAAAAATATATATTAACCTTGAAATTACTATAAAACGTATGGACATATTTGAAAAATGGATACCGAATACAAATTGTTACTACTATTGTTATAATTTTTATTTCTATATATATAATCATGATTAGTTAATGTATTCATGACTTTTCAAACTAATTCAGATTCTCATCAGGTACTCACCAAAGAGGGCAAGATAGAAAAAAAAGTTTCAAATTCTCACGTCAGTTCTCGCTCCTCCTAATTTTATTTCATTTTGACTATTGTACATATTTTTCTTTCAAACAAGTGTTGTATACTTGTATGTATACTGTATAGTGTGTATTTGGAATGACTGTACACTGCATATTTGCATTATTGAATCATGCATGCGTCGATTATGTTTGACTTTGATGAGTTAAACAAAACACTATCAAAGTTACGGCTTTTTTTAGTTCTAAAAATATTAAGCGATTAATATTAATTAATTTTTTATTTTTCACTAAAAAAATATTGGCCCTATATTTGTTAATAAATAAATAAAATAATTTTTTAAAATAAATTACAATTTCACAAAAAATCTCAAAAACAAAAAATTAGTTAACAATCTAGTCAATTTAAGTTTAATATGAACACATTTGAATAACCATATATATTAATTAAGTATCGTATCCAGAAAAAAAATTAAGACAATAGAAAATTAGTCCAAAACAATAAAAATTATCTTACTTTTAATTTTTTAATAGAATAATGATATTAACTGTATAAATTTATAATTATAAATGTTATATACTTAAAATTATTTATTAAATAAAATAAATTTAAGTTATTATCTCTGACATTATTCTATATAAAAAAAAAAAAGTTTCGAGGAGGCTAATTAACAACTAAGAAACCTGATGAAGGCCAAAGATAGGGGCAAGAAGCAGACAAAAAGAATATTTCGCACAAGGGAAAACGAATAATACAATTTACAAAATTAAAAGTTTTAAAACTAAGAAAAGAAAAGAAAAGAGATCAGATATGCACAATTAAATAGATTCCTGCCTTGGCGCAACATTAAAGCTAAGAATATCTTGGCACCAAAAATACACAAATTACGAAAGTATCAGTGAAGAAATTCTACTAGTAACAAAGATACACTAATAATAGTAACTATTCCACTGCTATTTAATTTCCCGTTCCCTTTTTGCACACAGCTTCACCCACCAAAACTCACATCAAAATGTAAGAAAGTAATAGAATGGAAGCAATTTCCCACCAAATCAAGCTTTGCCTGTGTTTTCCCAACGTAGGAGCTGTAGAAGAACCTAAAGATCTGATGAATGTATGTCACATGAAATTTAGAACATATAAGTAATATAAAATTATTAATATCTATGCCTGCATGCACAAATTGTTGAATAGGTTTTTTCATGCTGTATTAGTAAGTAACTAATCATACTGATTATCTCAAAATAAAATAACTTTTAAAGTCAAATGTTAATTTGGGAAAATTATTTGTGTTATGACTGCAATAATAATGCTATGATGTATATCATACATACCCAGAGGTACGAAATAAACATTTTCCATAACCTGCAATCAGAAGAAATTAAACACGGAAATTTAGTACGAAATCATGTGATCTTAAAAAGCCAAGCCTGAACACTCCAATTGTTTTTTTACACAAAAATAATAGAAAATACTTAGAAGGCATCTAACTAATAATGCAGCGAATATACACACTGTGACATGTATAGTTATGCTCCTTCCTTTTTTCTGAAAAGAAAGAGACTATATAATCCAACGATATACTCCGAACAATGTATCTAATTTAGAATACGAATTCCAAATAACTGCTTTATTCAAAAGTGAAATTGCTTAAGCAACAGCCTTTTCCATTAACTTCAACCTTCCGATCCACACCCTCGTTAATCATTCTTCAACAACAATAAAGAATAGAAGCTAATATGCTAAAACTTATAGAAATCATCAACAACAAGTATTTCAAGGAATAAAGACCACACCATTAACATTTTACATTTCATAAACATCACCACCACGTTACCAAAAAGAGAAAATGTTAGTTCTACATAAATCATACTAATAAGTAATAGAGGAAACATTTAAATTAAATTTGTCTCCCAACAAATTTTAGACTAAATAATTTCAATAAGCGGAAGAAAAAATGTAGATAACGAATAAAAAATAATTAATAATTAATTAATTTTATATTTTTTTAAATATAAAAATATTTAAAATTTAAAAAAATAAAATATTTAATTTAAATAATTAGCTAATATTTTAAGAATTTTTAGTATTATTGTAAATGAAAATAACATTTTTTTTTTTCACATAATGCATGATAATTGGTATCCACATTTATAATCGATCTTAAGCAAGGCTCTTCTACATAAAACATTTATTTAATTAAAACATATCATTTATTAATTAATAAGAAAATGTAGAGTACTGACTGGGATTATTTTTGGTGATAGCAGCAGTTCCTCCAAAATTGCAAGCAATATCAGAGTTGCCATTAGTCTGATAATAGCTGTTGAAGGCAAAGGAAGCATGAGAAAGCACTGTGTCCGGTTCATAACACGGTCCGCCACGTTGAATGGCGGCGCAATCCGCCATTCCAAGGCCACAAGCCCAGTCCAGAGCATTCTGCAAATCACCTTCAGAAACACCTGCCCTTGCCACACACCATGTCGTCCCGTCGATGAATGTCGTGTTGCCTTCCGGCGGCGACATTGTTGCCACCGGCACTGCTACATCTTCCTTCTCTTGCTTCACTATTATTCCCCTTCCCATCCCTTAAACATACATTTTTTGTCACACAAACTAAACTAGGTTAATACAGAGAATATAAACAAAAATCTAGAATAATTAAGCAAGAAGAAATGCAATGCTTAAAGTTAAGAAGAAATAATTAAGAGACATACCCAGATAAGATTCCATAAAAAGCAGGCACAAGAGAACCCATACTTTATTTCTCATTGTTGTTCTAATACCTTCAACTAATAATAAATGTACTTACTCTCTTAAGATATTAAGAAAAACTTAGTGTATGTGTGTTGAGAGAAAGAAAGCGAGGATTCAGTGATGACTGATGAGAGCTATATGAAGTAGGAGTAGGAGTAGTATTAGTAAACTACTAACGGAATCGCTGGTTACTTGAAGGGAAATTTTAGTTTATTTTTTAATTAGTTTTAAGACTTTTTGGATTATTTTAAAGATTCCAGGGTAGAATGTAGAACAGGAGAAGAACAACAGTACTATCTCTATCTCTGCAACGCTGGATTCATTCGAGCCTTTTCAGGTTTCACGCTAATTCCCCTTTCGAACCCACCTTGTAAATAATCTAGAAATTCTGGTGCAGTTAATAAATTTATGTGAAATTGTTAAATTATAATTTAGTTAAATATAATTTAAGGCTTTTAACAAATAACTTCATATGAAATTAAATGAATGCAATTATTCACCTGTAAATAAATTAATTAGGGTAAAATTGATTAAGTTTTTTTTTAGGATATTTTACCCTGTAGATTAGATTTTTTTTTTCACTTATTGATTCAAAGAGAAAATTTAGATAAACAACATTTTAGTAACCAATATTAATTAATAAACTTTAAAAGGTAACATTTAAATTATAGCCTTAAGTTTATATGCCATGTCTCGAACCCAAGTCCTTAAGTTTATGAAGCAGCACTCCTCACCCATTAAGACTATTACTTGTTTAAGTTTCATCTTTTATGAATTGAACTTTTCTTATTTTATTAGATTTTTACCTCTTATTAGTTACCACTGACCAAAAGTTTATTGGTTATCTAGCATGATTATCCATTAAATTATTATTTAATAATTTTTAATTATTAACTTCATTCACTGTTAATTTTGAATTTCTACCATTAATCTCCACCGTTAATTAATCACAACACTACTATAGAAATCTTTTCGGACATATAGAAGTAATTTTATTTTTGGGCATATGGAAATAGATATTTTCGGCCTTCGGGAAATAAATAGACTAATTTTTGGTAGTGATTTTTTCGGATGCGTGTTTTTGGCAGAGATTAAATACATCACTCCCAAATTAAGAGCCAAAATAAACGGGCCAAGCCCATATCAAACAGAGGATCCAGTAAATTTCTTCTAGTTCTATATAGTTCTGGACTGTTGGCCATTCGCCCATGCCATTGACATCTTTTTACTTCATCGTTTTTTGGGGTGAATTACTTCATAGTTAATATTTAATTTCGGCTTAAATTTCCTTCAACTTAATCCATTCCCAATCAAACTAGGAGTTTATACTTGAAAATCCAAACAAAAACTTAGTAATTATGATGCTTGAACAAATAAAGAAGACACAATAATCATGACAATGAAAATGTGAAATTCACTGTTAATCATTCCTTTTAACATTATTCTCTTGTTCAAGTGACAAGTATTATTTGAAACAATAAGATCCATTCAGTTATCTTAAACGAATTCTCTTAATTTTTCTCCATATCTTATCTTAAACGAATTCTTTTATCCTTTGGGATTGAATGAAATCCTTGACACATTTTCTCATATTGATCGCCCATAATCTCATCTCTAACTTTAGTCTAAAAGATATTATTAAAATACTACGTTAGAGCAGATCTAGAATACTAACATACACAGTATTACGTGGAACATAAAGTCATAAATATAAAATAAAGTAGTAAAGAAACAGGCAGTAGTATTAATAATAGGGAAGAAATAATTAAGGTCTATCTAGCTAACATTATCCCAAAAATCTATGCTATAAAGAAGATTAAAGCCATAAAAACCGGTTGACTATAATTAAGTTGAGGGCTGATCCACGAGTTGAAATTAAACTTGAAAGCTTCGTTTGTGTTGGGGAAACCGAAACTCACAACGTAGTATCAACTTGCTAATCACATGCATTAAAATTGGATTATTTATTTATACCAAGTATTGTATATCATAGGGTGAGACAAAATTTGTTGTTAGATGAACAACTTATGATAAAACCAAATTTTATATTATTAAACCAAAGAAAGCACAAAACCGATGTAGAACAATGTGGGAACATATGGCGTGGACGTTATATTTATTATGGTACCGAGGTGAACGAACTGAGATTCTACACCAATTTTTCTATGTCTCATTCGTCTAGATGCAGTCATTCGTCCATTATTTATTTCTTTTTTTAATAATGCCTCATATTTGTTATTAATGATTACTTTTATGCTTATATTTAATTTATCTAAACTATGATAAATGTGAATAGTAGTAGGAAGATGATTAATTATTCAAATGTTATTATTATTACACTTAAATAAGATAGATATACAACACAGTATTAAATTGGAAGTATACGTGAAAAGGGATGAAAGATGCTAGTTTTGGAATTATTTTAAGCAGGTGGTGGCATGCATGATGTAATGGTTTTCAACAAATAATAATTATAGTTTATTTTATTTTTACAGTAACTAAGGATTAGTTCATGACTAATGTGACATATTTTGTCCGATTGTCGGCCTATCAACGTAGCGGGAATATTGCTGGGTGTTTTTCTTTTCTCTCTCAATTCTCAAACGCTGCTTCATTGGAATTTTCCTTTTGATTCTTCCCCAATTAATAATAATAAATAAACTATTCAACTTTTTGCTTAATAACAACCCCAATCTTAAATTCTACGTTTCCGACTTTCTTTTTCCTTATCCTTTTTTCTTTTATTCATTTTTCGTTTCTTTTCTTTTTTTAAGGGGGAAATAAAACTCTACTTGGATTCTCTACTCACTCTACATATATAAAGGGATTTTTTATATATAATTTTAATTATATATGAGAGTAAATTGATTCATTTTAATTTTGAGCACGATATACTTGTGTTTTAACTTAAGTATCGTTATTTGAAAACAGGAATTTTAGAATTTGAAAGAAAAAAAATGGAACAAATGTATTATTAGCTATTGGATTAAAGCTAGGCTATAGCCACCTGGGTGCTTTTAAAATGGTAGCGAATCTTGATTTTAGACGAAGTGGAGAATTTTATGAGCCTAAAAAGTAAAAACACTAATTGATAATTAATTAAAAAAAAACGAGTGGAAAACAAATTACTATATATTACAGTGATGATACAGTAGCAAGTTATTTTAGTCCTCCATGACTCAAGTATTATTACTCACTTTTTGAGTTTTGAATAATTGCTTAATTATTTAAATTTAGCAGTATGTATGATGTATCCCCCAAAAAGTGTTAACAGAGATCCCTGTAAAGTTACTTATCAATATAATATGGTAATAATTAGTTGATTAATAGTAAAAAAGAACTACAGACTCAAACAAAGCCAACTTTATAGCATATAGGGATAATTATATAAAATGGTAGTTAGGGGGTTTATTTTGAGATATTCATATAGAAATTAAAACACTCTAGCTAGTAGTAGGTGCTGGCATGGTAATTAATTATATATGAACTCATTAAAATTGCCATTATTATTTCTGAAACTCGTAAAAAGCTCATATGGTTAATTGAATGGTGATTAATTTTCTTTCTTCTTCCCTCTGTCCATAAGTAGAGTAAGGTTCAAATAAGACATATTAAATTGCACATTTTAGTGATAATAAAGGCATATAAACTTAACGAAAAAGAACAAATCATCCCAACCAATAGTTCGAGCTTGCATTCCTTCTTTTTCTAGAAAACATAAATTCCACCCCCTTCCAAAAATCATTCAGCATTTTCTTCCTCCATATCACGCCAGCACAAATAATTAAAGTGGGTGTGCGTCCTGTATAATTCAATAGAGAAATAATCAATAATGTATTACTTTTCTTTTCTTTTCTTTTTTTTTTCCTTCCTGTTAGGTCCCAATGAATTTGCCATCAAATGCAAGGGCATGGACCCCACTCCTTCAACTTTTATCTTCTCCAGCCTTGTTATTCGATCATACATGCCATGCCATGCATGCACACCACTACTACTACTAATTTTGTCATATATATACACGAAGCTCTACTATCATCACATTATAACTATCTTACAATGAAGATCTAATGAATTGTTGAAATATAGTATTATTGAGCTAAAAAATATATGTCTATCATAAATTCTGAATGACTCACTCATTAGAAGACCAAAATAGTATCATTATATTAAAATTTTTTCATATATATATTAAAAAGTTATTTGGTACAGATTTAAATTCATATAAATATAAAAATTTTTCTTACAATAAGGATTTTACACCTTACATCTCAAAAAAATTAAAATAATATATAGATATGGACACACACATTCTTCTAATAAAATCTACATCTTTATCATTTATAAGCCATCATATATATTCTATTTGTTAATTTTTTTTTTTTTACGGGTTAATCTATCTACTTTGATAGTTTGTTTTTTCCCACAAATGTTATATAGAGTACATCATTTCTTTTTAAATGTTTTTTCACCGTGTATATATTAATATATACAAATTAAAGAGTGACCAAGTGAAAAAAGATTCATCTAAAAATATCACTAACATAATCTTTTTTAACTTTTTTTATTTATTTATGTGTTTTCTCTCTTTCAATTATTTACGTTATAATATTTTGATTGTATGAAATTTTTATTTCTTTTTTTATTTTTCAGTTGTTCAAGTTAAACTCATCCTTTCATATATTTATTTTTTTATTCTAATGTAATGAAATACAAATATCTTTCATAATTTTTTTTATTAAATTTAAAATATAATCAAATAATTCTTTGATACAACCTTTTAGTTTTAGCCAACAGAATAATAGACATACCGTTCCTACTTCCTAGCTCACCAAACGGAAAAGGTGAATCTTATGTAGATGTTGCTTTAATTAGAAGAAAGTAAATAAATAAGATAAGATCATAATATTACTGGATAACTAATACAATTTATATTTTTTTCAACATGAATGTTTTTATTAGCGAATATAAAAAAAAAGTCAAAATATCAACTGCAGAATGTATATATTAGCCAAAATTATCAGTAAATATAAATAAAAATAATTGCCATTAATTTTATTCATTAAATAATAGAGAAACCATGTTTAAATAATTTGTTTGTTTAAATTTTAAACTGTTTTGTAAATCTCATAATAATAATAATAATAATAATAATAATAATAATAATAATAATAATAATGAAACGCTTTCAACCACCGCGGTGCGCAAGCCGACCTACTATGCACATGCAACTATATTTTCTCTGTGCTTTTTATTATTGCATATTATCACCCTCCTTGTTTATAATAATAATAATAATAAAAGAACATGAAAGAACAGAAGATCAAATCAAATTATTAATATACATTGATGACCATGAAACTTTGTGACATTATTCATGGAAATTTTTTTGTTAATCTGTAATGTATGTATGCTCATATGTAAATGAAATCAAGTAATCAACTACATATATATAGTGTGTTTTTAACTATTTAATAAACAGAGTTTAATTAGTTACTCTAATTAATTTTGCATGATTTTAACCAACATGATTTATGTGTTAATTTTTTTCAAATCAAATTAGAGGCAATTGTATTCAAATATAATGATGCTACAAAATTAAGATTAGAGAGTCAATAATTCAATTATTATTTTAAAAAATTATCATTCAAAAAAAATAAAAATAATGACTCATAAAATATATAAATTATCATCTATAACTCATCTATCAATGACCGTCTCTCACTGAAATAAACCTTATTTCTCACTTGGATCAGGTGATTGCTATCATATCTATATTATATATCAGCCTAGACCAAATCGATTTATATATGGTTCAGTCCTACCATGCCACATATGCATCATCATCACACATAGAAACACTGCCTAATCATCAACATCAGATTTTTCACCACATAATATATATTGTAATTTATGATTATCATATAGTAATTTATTAAATTTGTTACTATACTACTGTTAAGGGCATGATACTTGACCTTTATGTTTTCTACATACATCACTTTCAGGTCAATTGCTATAATTAATTACACTAGATTAAATATTTAATAAATTTGTGTTGCGCAAGAAGTTAAAGTGCAGTTCTGTTTCAAAAATCAAAGCAAACAATGCACGTTTCAGCTGTATTATCTGTGTGAAATTTATTTTGGATATTTGGCAATCAATATCATAAAATTAATTTGAGTTTAACAAAAAAAATTCCTACGAAGTACAGCAACTTTCGCAGAATCAAAATCTTTTACAATAAGGAAGACAGAGACATTCACTTAATTACAATTAAATGATAAAGGATAAGTACTATATATAGTGCAGCAGCAGAAATAAATCAATGTGGCAAACTGGTGTACAGCTAGTGATACTTTTTTTTAAAAAAAAAAAAAAAGGGACAGTGGTACACAATATAAAATCATAAATATTTAATTTAGGATACATTATTTTATATGTTTCATGGCATATAATAATTCATAAATTTTATACGTTCATCTTAGTTACAAATTATCCTAACATATATATGAACTTGAATTATACATATGCGAAGGAGGAATGTTGTTAGTTTGTTGTTGTTGGTCAAATGAATAAAGAATGATTTTATTATCACTCATTTTATATATGATTATCATAAAATGGAAAAATGTGACTTTAATTCGAGAGAAATTAGCACTTGAAAATATATTTTCATTTCAATAAATACACACATTTACACAAATGAATTATCATTGACACCAAAAAAAAAAAAGAATTACTCATCATTGTTAGATGAAAATTATGACATAAGAAAAAGATTCCCAATAATATGGCATTGAAAAGGGGTTAAAGTCAAGAAATTAAAGGCCAGGCCAAGCGTCACTTAGGGGCCACAACACCACAATCCACAGAATTTAATTTGGCCCTTCTTTCTTGTGGAAGGTTTCTGTATGATTGGTAATGTGCTTCCAAAAATCATCACTTATTATACATTACAGAAAGTCTGAAACAGAAATAAGCTGCAAGCCTGCAATACATTTAGGTCAGTTTGGTTTGGGTTTTTATGTTTTCTTTTTCATTTTTATTATTTTCTATTTTTAAGATTTTATACATTACACATGTAGTTAGGCATATTTGGGCGAGCATTGTCATCTACATGCCTTAATGAATGTTATGTTATATATATATAACATCTACATTTATACGTTTATTATATTCAAAGTTTTTTTTTTTTTCTATAGTATTTCTCAAGTCACGGATCAAGGATTAATCATGTAGAGGTAAGATTTAAAGGTTTTCTGATGGTGAATGGTTTTTTTAATTAGAATTTATGGCTATGGTGTAAGTAAGTGTAGCTTAGGAGTAAAATAATAATGGAACATGGGGACTGGGGGTAAAGGGTACAATCTTTTTCTGCTTATTGGGTTGGGCTGTTGGGCACACACCACACACGTCATACCCTTTAAAACAAGGGGCCTTTCCGTCATTGCATGCAAAATCAGCATACACAGTTACACACTCGTTCCGGAAACACATTTTTACTACTTCCCTCCTTCACTCTTACTCTTACCATAAATTCAACACCAACCACCTTCCCTTTCTTGAGTTTCTTCCCAACGCAAAAATACACTCTCTCTCTCTCTCTCTCGGATCCAAACTGTTTCTCTCAACATAAACCCTAACTACAAAACATGCTAGACACTGGTGGTGCTGCTGCACCTGACTCTGACCTCACTTTCGACACTGCCAATTGCACGAACCGAAGCTCCATCAGCACCCAAAGCAACTGTAGCACCAGCTTCAGCCGTCTCTCCTTCGACCTCCTCCCCCCATCTTCACCGGAAAATATTTCCCTCAAGCCTCACCGCTCCTCTGACTTTGCCTATTCCGCCATCCTCCGCCGCAAGACCGCCCTCACCTTCCACGACTTCTGCCTCATCCGCCGCATCGGCGCCGGAGACATCGGCACCGTCTACCTCTGCCGCCTCCGCAACGGCGACAGCGAAAACGAAAATGCAGAAGAAAAACTTAATCCGAGCTGCCTGTACGCTATGAAGGTGGTGGACAAAAACGCCGTGGCACTAAAGAAAAAATCAGAGAGAGCCGAAATGGAGAGAAGGATCCTGAAGATGCTGGACCACCCTTTCCTCCCTACGCTGTACGCCGAGTTCGAAGCCTCACACTTCTCTTGCATCGTGATGGAGTTTTGCTCCGGTGGAGACTTGCACTCCCTCCGTCACAAGTTCCCTCACAATCGTTTTCCCTTAACCTCCGCAAGGTAGTAATTACTAATTAGACGAAATAAAACGACGTCGTTTTTAATCTCTTCTCCTTGTTAGTTATTATTTAGATTAAAATTAAAATCTTCTTCTCAACAGGTTTTATGCTGCTGAAGTGTTGGTTGCATTAGAGTACCTTCACATGCTGGGAATCATCTACAGGGATCTCAAACCCGAGAACGTGTTAGTCAGATCAGACGGTCACATCATGCTCTCCGATTTCGATCTTTCTCTCTGCTCAGATGCAATCCCAGCCGTTCAATCCTCTGATTGCTTCCACGATACTTCCTTCCCATCATCCACATTGCAATACTCTCGGAATCACTCTACACCGTTCTCCTGCTTCCCCAACCGGGTCTTCCGATCACGTAAAGTCCAAACCCTTCAACCGGACCGGCTCTTCGTGGCCGAACCGGTCTCGGCTCGCTCATGCTCTTTCGTTGGGACGCACGAGTACGTGTCGCCGGAGGTAGCAGCCGGTGGATCACACGGAAATGCCGTTGACTGGTGGTCGTTCGGGGTATTCATCTACGAGCTAATATACGGTCGTACGCCGTATGCGGCTCAATCGAACGAAGCTACACTGCGAAACATCATAAAGAAGCCCCTGAGGTTCCCCACGGCCACGCCTTCTAGCGCGCTTGAACAACACGCGCGAGACCTCATCTCCGGTTTGCTTCACAAGGACCCTGGTCAGAGACTGGGTTCGAAGCGAGGCGCTGCTGACGTCAAGAAGCATCCGTTTTTCAAAGGGCTCAACATGGCGCTGATTCGCATGTTGACGCCACCACAAGTCCCCGGATTGAAACGACCCAAAACGACGTCGTGGCGCACAAACGATGATAGTAATGATCTTATCACCAACAGTAACAGACAGTATTCTATGGCGTCCTTTGACTATTTCTTTTGAAGAACTATCAAACTTAGTATTGAGCTGAGCCACGTGTAGAGTAGCATCTTGGTTTTTTTTTTTTTTTTTTCTTTTTAATTATTATGGAATAATAGAAATAAAAACTATATGGACATTTTTGTTTGGTGTTAATAATTACCTTAGTTTTCTGTGTGAATGAAAAATGAGATGGGAGAGTATGGGAAGAGAGTCCATGGTGTCCCTTTTTGGTTGCCCTATGACGGTGTCATCATATTCATAGATAGGTGTCTCTGAATTCCCGAGGGCTGAATATGGTTCTCTCTGTTTCCTCTTATAGAATGCTTTAGGGTGAGCACTAAGGAAAAAATGTCTACATAAAACTAATTGGGGAAGATTCCTTTGCTTAATTGCATTTTTTTTTCTTCTTCCAAATCTCGAGCTCCCCTCCCCAACACACATTTGGCGGACCAAAGAAAGAAAAAAGAAAAAAAGAATATGTTTTACAGAGATGAACGTGTCTCATAATTTGTCTAAACTCTAGAGTCAATTATATGCGCGAACCGATATTCGTCAACTTACAAAAAATGTAGGATGATATGTATTTATTTTTATTTTTGATTAGCTGCTTTATTATTCTTTTTCTTTGAAGTCTAAAAATCGATGGTAGTGTTATTATTTCTCCCGTATGAAGAAAGCCGCAGATTGTGAGGAACGGGCTTTGGTTACAACTTACAACTCATCATTGACCCAATTAGACAGTAGCTGATTAGAGTGTAGTTTTTTACTTGGTTCTGCCTCAACATAGGGAACAAAGAAAAAACAGCATAAAGAAATATGCACAGAAGTTTGTGCTTCACATATCATTGGCACAACAAGTGAGACTTTAAATTAAGCTGCAGTACTTGGCATTAATCTAAGTAATAATCTTTTTTAACCCCTGGATTTGAACATGGGTTTCTTTCACATAATATAGGGTGAGGTCAACAGAATCAATTTTTTTCTTATAAGCATATCACAATCAAATAGTGTTGGGCACATTCATAGTGAACCTTTGTAGATTACATTTAGTGCCACACACAACAGATTTCTGTTTTTCTTCAATGACAATATACTTTCTGTGTATCTTTCTATCTAATTATCTAAACTAGTATTAGTAAGAATGTTGAA
>JASCZI010151059.1:151747-162411 GCA_036250425.1 Stylosanthes scabra | reverse complement strand
AAACCTTTTTTTTTTTTTTTTTTTTGGAATTATGTAAACTTGTCTTAAAACAAACCTTTGGATTATGTAAACTTGTTTTTCTCTACTTGTCATTTTATGAGTCATAATCATCCTTTTCTTCTGCTTGGGCTTCATTTTCTCATCTTCAACTAATAATAATAGTATCTTTGGTTTAGCTTTTAGATCTTGGTAGGAGATCTTGGTAGGATCTGGTGTATGAACTCAAGTATTATATAAGAGAACAAATGGTGAAAATTCACACAGGACAAAAATCATGTTATAAGACAGGTTGAGAGGAGATCACTTATAACAAGATTATATGGGAAAAAATAACATGGGAAAGTATATTCCAGAAAGGAGTTACTTATCCTCAATGTTCATTTCTTCAGCAGCCACTTTAGATCAATAAACATTAATCTTCCACAAATTCACTTGTAAGATTTTGATCAATAAATAAAACTATAGTATGAATTGAAAACAAGTTTAACTCTATGAATCTTAGTTGATATATCAGGGTTGTGATGGCTCAAACCCCACCCAACAATTATTGACCTAAAGCATTGGTAGTCACTTAAGAAGTTAAGTTTTAGGCTCTGGCTTTAACTCAACGCAGTGAAAAAAAATAACAAATATTTAACATAGCATTTTTTAGTACCATAAAAACCAATATAAATCAACCAGGGATACTCAAGTCTTAAACCACCTTCTGTACAATCAAGTGAATTAACACTCTTCTCGTGTGAATCATAAGTTAATTTGTATCACTATTCACTAAACTATCTCCAAGAGGCTAACGATAACACCAACATAATTATAAAGCATCACAAAACCAACATGACATTGTTGTATCTTGCATGAAATTTCTTTGGTTATGAACCACGAGTTAGCATTGCATCCATATTTCATTGTTTCTCATGAATAAAGCATTTCTTTTCTTCTCATGAATAAAGCATTGTGTCTTGTTTAGTTAAATGGGCTGTTTCATCAACTTTCATAAAATGAATAGTATTAGACCCGCGCTACGGGAAATTTTAGGTGCACCATCTCTCTAAGCCAATGATTCCAAAACCAATATGGCAACATGAGAGCATATATTAGAATATAAAAGATGTTGTTCTCAATTGCTCAAATTCTTAGGTTAGTAAGAGACATTTGAACAACTTAGATAAATGATATGATAAAACAACAGAACTTTACTGATTCAGCAGAATTCTTGATCCACAGATTTGTAGAACAAGGTAGATATAAAGCTGTTCAAAAGATAAAACAATAGATTAAAAGACAACAGTTCAACCATCCTAAGATTAGCACCATAAAACATTCATTTTCTGTTTTGATGTATCCAAAGTAGTCTAAAGTCTAAACTAAAACAAATCGCGTACTAGTGAGTGACCAAATAGCTCCACCTTTGGTTTGAAGGATGAGATGGTTTCTTTTATCCTTGAACTCTCCTCCAGAAATTTAGCTAGTGCCTCCTTGCACGCAGCCTCTTGTTCATAAATTGACCGAATCCTTACTTCAAGTACCTTTTTCTCTGTTTCGCATCCTTCCAGGTCTTTCTTTCTTGCCTCAATGGCTTTTAGGATGATTTCTCCCTTTTCTTCCAGTATGCAAGACTGTTTCAGAATCCGGCATGCTTCAAGAATATCTTGGAGCCTCTTAAGAAGCCAATCAACCACCAGTTTTATGTTTCTAAATTCTTCGACTAGGTCAATCATATCTTGCACATAATCTTCTTCGATTCTACCTAAATCCTTGTCTTGCAACTCTTGGATAATGTCAATGATCATCTCCAGCAACATAGAACGAGATGTTTTCCCTGTCAATGTACAATCCTTAGCAATGTCACCATATTTAGCAATAATTTTTTCCAATATGGGCATTGATTTGTGCTTCACTTTGTATCCAACAGAGGTTCCAATATATTCATTCTCAGTTTCATGCGTAGGGGATTGTTGAGGACATGGTAGAGCTTGACATGGCTACACTCAAGTAATTAAACATAAATTAGAGCTAATTAATAACAAGAATAAAGCATTAGAAACAGTGTTAACTTGCATGGTGAAACAGGGACACCTGAATAATCCTCTTAGTAGCAGATCTCAGTGACGCGCGACGAGAAGAAACAGCGTTAGAATTTGCATGCTTTTCAGGTGAAACAACCTAATCAAAGTGAAAATACAACAAAAAAATTTTATATTTTTCACATAAAAACTATATATTTTTTAAATTAAAAACCTTTTTTAATCAGTAATTTTAACATGTGACCTACCTAAACCCGTAAATAAACAAATAATAAACGTTCCAATCAACCTAGTACTTCTTCATTTACTGTTTTTTACTATCAGATATGAAACATATTTGCACACAGCGGCCGAAGGTTTTGATTTTGTATCTTTTTATTCAACGAATAAAAAATTAAAAGAAAAGGAGTACAAGTTAGGTAAAATAGCATGTGTTACCTGGATTGGATTGAAATGGATGGGTGAGCGATAGACAGGGTTGCTGTGGCGAGAAGAACCGGTGAGCTGCATTGTTGCTGATGCTGCTGCTTCTTCTTCATCATTTTGTAAGCGATTCTTTAGTTTTTTCCTTGGTCTCCCCATTAGCTTTGGCAGTAGCAGACTCGGTTCGCAGAAGGCAGAGCATTACTTATGAGGCAGAAATTGCCAGCTGGTTGCAATGCAAATGTAATGTTTCCTTGATTGTATCGAAAATTAAAAAGTTTGTTTTAAGGAGGTGAGTTGCCTTTTAATTTAATTTGATTTATTAAAAAAATTTGTAAAAAATTATAATTTATTATTTTTATTGTTTTTTTACAGAAATAAAATAGAAAATATTAAAGAAAAAATAAAAAATGAAGTGCACTATTATTTCTATTAAGCTTTCATATACGAGGAACTATTGGACTGTGCTAGAGATTTTAAAAATTCAAAATTTTTGTTATTAATAATTTTAAAAGCATATATCAGCTATGCTCTACTTTTATTAGTTTTTGGCGAAGTACGGACACCTCGACGAATTGGATTGTCCGCGTATCGGACATGTCTTAGGTGTCCATCCGTGTTCTTAAAAAGAGCAAAAAAAATAACTCTTCGACACACTTGATACTCCAAAATATTATCACGTGTCCGCGTGTCCAATTTTATTTTTAACTTATATTCTTAAAATGAGGTTAAAAGTAACATATATGATAATTTCTTAAAACTAAAAGTTATCTTAAATGCTTTATATAATTAAAATGAGAAATTCTATTTGCACACCAAAATCAGCTACCAAAATCAGCTATTAATTATTTATACATAAATACATAAAAATACATATGTAGTTTTATTATTTTCAATATATATTTTATATTTTAATATGTATTATACATTGGTGACTGATTTTAGTATGCAAATAAAATAACCCAATTAAAATAAATATTAAAAATATTTAAAGATAATAATTTAAATTTTAATATAAATAAAATATCAAAATATTATTATAATTTTATTAAAAATATATTATATTTTATATATATACCGTAATCCCATGTCATATGACCAATTAAGATTGATGTGTCGAGGTTTAGCGTGTCATGTCTTCTCCATTTTTTGGAGTTTTTCACGAAGTGAAGTGTGTTTTTCGGGTTTGAACTGGTCTTGATTTATCCAATGAAGTTGTGTTAACGGGTTGTTTTTTCTTTGGGTTTTCTTATTGCTATTTTTTTTTACCGGTTTTTCTCTGTTTCTAAAAGAAATTCAAAACCCTAAACCTACTCATTTGTTTGTCTTGTTCCTCTTCTTACGGGTCAATAATAAACCCTTTGATGAAGCTCTCGTTCACAATAAATTAACTTTTGACCTATGGAAGATAGGAATAACTTCAGGAAAAAAAATACTATAATATTTTTGTTGGGGGAAAAGAAAGTCCATCTCCATCGTGTCTAAAAAATTAATGGTACCCCATGATTGCATAATTGAAAAAAATTAACTGGAAAAATTTTCCAATGTCATTAGCACATACTAAGGAATTAAACTCTTGTATTTAAGAGTGATATGTTGTACTCTTCTAATAATTGATAAAATTCACTTAATGTTAATAAGAAAATGGCTGATTCTAAACATAATTTATCCGATTAAAATAACCTAGCTTGTTTGCCGTACAAGGGCCCCCTGGAAATATTGAATGCTGAGTTTAGTAATATTGTTTCATACTCCTAAATTCTCTGAGAGAATGAATCTTGTGAGTACTAAGCATTAATCGTCCCTCTTTAATTTTGGTCCTTATTAGAGAAAGACAAAACAACGAAACACCAATGAAGAGGTCAAACCCTCAGCAACAATTGCGCATTAACCAACAAATCTACCCTACCCACCATCACCAACTTAAGAAGGTGATATTCTAAATTAAATAATAACAATTTCACACGCACAGAAAAAGAAGAGAGACTGCTGCACAAGCAATCTCTCTTCCTTAGCTTCCATTTCAAAATCCATAATATCCAATTGTTGATTTCTTCCATTATTATTGCATAACATAGTAGTGTTTAAAACTATCATACCATATTTTCTACATTAACATGAACCATTTTCGTGTAGATCATCCATCTTCCTCCATCGTTCCTTCCCCATCAAGCAATTACCCTGGACAACCAGGAGATGATCGCGGTTTGGAAGGTAATAAATTAATTTCATGGCTATATTCTTATTATTCACTCTGATCTTGTGATATGGTATTATAGGGGTGGCGACGAATATTAAGCTATTGCTTAAGTTAATTGAAGATTACAATGGAGGCAAAGAGAGTGATCAACACAAGATTCAAAGGGTGAATGGAATTATGTCTATCTTAGATGAGACAAGGGGAAGGATTCAAAGATTTCAGTTGAATAATATTAAAACAAACATGATAAAGCGTGAATTGAGAAGGACCTGCTCAGATATCAAGTCAAGTAGCGTTGTGATTGCAAGAGAGAAAACCATCACAGATGAGAAAGAAAGGATGAGGAGAGAGCTCCAATCAAGCTTCGTGGTAAGGCAGAGCCTTCAAGCCTTGTGTTCGAGTCTTGGAAAAGAGAAGCAGATCATGGCGTCCGAGCTGGCCCGAAAGGCGCAGGAGCTGGCAGAGATGGAGGAGTTTGTCAGTGATCTTAAAAAACAGAACAAGATGCTCATGCACAAGTTGAAGGAATGCAGCAATAACGCAGATCTTGTGGAAATAGATCAAGGTGGTAATAATAAAGGTAATGTAGCGTTGCATGAGATGAACAAAACACTCACTGAACGACTGCAAATGTCGCTTGATGGATATAGAAATCTGAAGATGAAATACATGGACACGCAAGAGGAGAATCGGGATATTCATGCTGATATTGAAGAGATGGAGGTGCAAGTTCAAGCTGGGATTCAGAGAATACGTGACTTGATGAATATTGCAGAAACGGTTGGAACAAGTGATGAAGAACGAAAGCCCATGAAAGAACAAATTTTGGCTTTAGAGCAAATTCTAACCTCTCATCACATGAAAATTTCAAAATATTCAAACAATAATTAGAATTTAAATTCACTGGGATTTCTTTCAATTTATTAATTAGAAGTTAAGTATAATAATGCAAACATTCATGTGTTGTTGCAACTTAATTCTTAGTTGCTTTAATTATTTGTCACCTCCACAAACTTACGGGGTGCTATACATTGCTGCACTATGTTTTTATGTATAGTGTGCTATCAACTGTTCTAACAGAACACAGCACCCGCTTCATACTTCTTTTTAATTTTTATGGAAAATCTCATTTTTAGTCTAAACGTAAGAACTGTTATCAAATTATATTATTTTATCTGCACCTGCTAAAGAAAGTCTGTTATAATTAACCAATAAAAGATTACACCAAAATTAAAAGGGTCTGTCTTCTTTCTTGGTATGCTCCATAATTAGAACAAAGGCGCAATACATATTTCATATTTGTATCTATATTTTAGTGGTCTTTTACCGTCAACTTAAAAAGAGAATACAGAGAACTAACTACATCAACCTTAGTCAATTTTAGAATATAAATTCATAATTTATTATTTAAGATTTATAATTTAAAATAAATAAAATAATTTTAAAAAATCCCAATGGCTTCTTCTTCATCATTGCTTCCTTGGTTTTCTCCTTGGTCTCTCCGTTAGCTTTGGCAGTAGCAGGCTAGGATTGCAGAAGGCAGAGAGTGTATTATTTATCAGCAGTGATTGACAATTGTTTGCATTTACTTATCAGCAGTGATTAACAGTTGTTTGCAATGCAAATCTATATTTCTTTGATTTATCGAAAATTAAAATGTTTGTTTTATAGAGGTGGGTTGCCTTTTAATTTAATTTAATTTATTAAAAAATTTATAAAAAATAAAAAACTATCATTTTTACTTTCTTTCACGAAAATAAAAATAAAAATATTGAATAAAAAATGTAAATGAAATGCACCTTAGTTTCTATTGAGCTTTCATATACGATGAACTATTGAACTGTGCCAGAGATTTTAAAAATTCAAAACTTTTGTTAAAAAATTAATTGACATTTACTTAAAAAAATTAGTTATTTAAGGTTACTCTAATATAAATAATCAACCAACCACTCAAATGAAATTTGCCCCTTTTTTCCCTAAAGAGGTCTCGAGTTCCAATATTTTCTTTTACTATCTTTGTAAAAAAAAATATAAATAATCAACCAAGTTATTATTATTATTATTATTATTATTATTATTATTATTATTGTGTGCATGAATCAATCAAGTTTTTTTTTGGACTTTTGAATCAATCAAGTTTAAATTAAAGTCTATGCTTCCTAGTTCCATTTTTTGGTAAACAAACTCCCTAGTTCCTAGTTCCTACCAAGGGAAATCTATATTTTTTTTTTGTTATGGAAAATATATACAGTTTTGTTTTTTGACAACAAAATCTATAGAGTTTGTGAGAGCTAATATAACTAATTCAAAGGCCTTAAAGTTTTAGGACCGAAGTGGATGCATTCTTATTCTGTGAGTTATTGGGCCATCTGAGGCCCCAAATAGAAAAGCCCACGTTATCCATAAAAGAAATCCCTCTCCGGCTCTCCGTCCAAACCATAAATAAATCAAGACAAAAAAAAATTAATAATTAAGGGAGAAAATAAATGAAGAAAAACGAAGCATTAGCAAAACTGCAAGAAATTGGATTTTGTTGTTGAAAACTTGAAAGTTGGAAGGATGACGTAGAAGGTGTGTATGTAGCTATATATGTATGGCTACGGTTTCGCTCCCTCGCAACTGTGGCTGTTTATGGAGTACCGTGGATTATCTTCATACCCACCACACCATATACTGCTCTTCTACCTTCATCACTTGTCTCTCTTCCAGTTAGTCTAACTTCCTCAACCGCTTTTACTTCCTTTTTTTTTTTGTTTCGAATAGTTTCGCTTTCACCTAAATAGTAAATCGAGTAAATGGAAAACAAATCCCATTCAATTTGTGTTAGTTAGGAGGGTTTTAACGTGGTTACTGCTCTTTGCAATGTGCAATTGGGGTTTTACTTTCAAAATTTCAGGGAAAAGATATAGCACATGTTCCTTTGCTAAGAAATCCAAAAGGAACGGAGGAGAGGCAGTTAGAGATGAGCAAGTTGTTGAAGATTCTGCTCCTGGAAATGGAGGTGGCGAGAAGAATTCCAAGTTGATAGCATCGAGGAGTGCCGTGCTTCAGGCTTGCACGCTAACCTCTGCTCTGATTGCTGCATTGGGAATGGCCATCCGGCAGGTGTCTCATGTTGCATCAGCTGAAGGATTGCCAGTTTTGGATTGTTCCTCACAAGTATCATGTAATTATAACAATACATGACTCGAGTTTCAATTCAATGTATTGGATTTAATCATGAATATGATATTTTCATTTCTTTGTTTTGGCTGCAGTTGGTTTTGAGATGTGGCATGTTGAGTTGATTACAGGACTTGTAGTATTAATATCATCATCTCGCTATTTGCTGCTGAACACCTGGACTGATTTTGCTGAATCAAGTGAAGCAGCTAATCTGCAGGTATGTTTAACTTCCAATTGCCAACCCATGCTTCTCGAAATGTCCTCTGAGAATTAACATTTCAGGTCCTTAGCTCTCTCCAACCCCTGGATTACCTGTTTGTAGCATTCCTTCCCGGGATTAGTGAGGTTCAAATTAACTCACTCTTCTTGCCTTATTAATTGGCCCTTTTTGGTTTACTTCACTTATTGCCACCATTCAACATCTTATATTTCAGGAACTACTTTTCCGTGGTGCCATTCTGCCACTTCTCGGAATGAACTTGAACGGTGTTGGGGTGGCTGCCTTGATCTTTGGTGTTTTGCACCTAGGCAACGGTCGAAAGTCGTCCTTTGCCATCTGGTGCAAATCTCTTTCTATTCTATCTGTACTAGTTCAAAATTTTATTGCCGAATGCTGAGATAGGATCATGAAATGGAATAACAAATTTATTTAAGGACAAGCTTGTTGTGTTGTTGGTGTTTCAGGGCAACCTTTGTTGGTCTTGCTTATGGATACGCTACAATTTTATCCTCTAGCCTTGTAGTTCCCATGGCCTCTCATGCACTGAACAACCTGATTGGAGGGCTATTATGGAGGTACACATCAAATGCATCATCGCAGAAATGAAACTCCCCATGAGGTTTGCCTGCATACTGCAAATACAGCAACTCTTTGTTTGCCTTCCATGTGAAAGGGAACAGTTTGTATGTATCTGATTTGGTTGTGGATTTTTGTTATTGTTATCATTAATATGTGAATGTAAAGAACTCTTTGTGAAGGAAATAATTTACTTACCATAAATAGGCAAGTGTAATTTGTAACTGAAACAAGGTTGCTTATTAATTTTGATACATTAGCATCCATATTTAGCATATGGCACATATTATGCTACCCTTTGAAAGCACATATTGTAATATTTCCCTAAAAATACAACAGAAAAGGGTATAGAAGCAGGAACTAAACCAAACCACCCGCGCTTTGGACGAGGAAGCCACGCGCAAAACTACATGGCCTAACAGAGAGCTTGCCTTGCGCTTCGTTTCCTATTCCACAAGCCTCTTTATAAATCATTACTTTCCAAATCAATCTTCTTATCCTTCCAAACCCCGTTATTAACCTCTTTTTCATCCCCATTCTTCTTCTTTGCTCTGAGTTTTCTTTTCCCCTCCTCCTCTTCTTTGTTGTCTATTCCTCTTCCCCAGATATTTGGATAAAACCCCCCGTCAAATATCAGGTGTCTTCCATCTTATGGCTTCGGTAAGACCCTCCATTATTAAGACATTTTGGCATAATGATGATAATGTTTCTGATGCACAATTGTATACAATTATGTGGCAGTATGAACAAGAAGGAAGGCCACTGCCCAAGTTCGGGGAATGGGACGTGAATGACCCTGCATCAGCTGATGGATTCACTGTTATATTCAACAAGGCCAGAGATGAGAAGAAAAGCAAACCGAAACAAGTTGCTTCGGGAGGGTCCGGGCGTAGCGGATCGCAGCGAAGCAGATCCGATTCCCGCAGTAAGGATGGAGATAAACCTAAGGTACACATATCCATCATCATCATCATCTCTTATGTCAATTGTCAAACATATTATTCCTCTTTTGTAAAATGTATATTCTTTGGGTGCAGAGGAAGTGGTTTTGCTTTAAACCTTAGAAATGGACGATGATGATCGTGAAATGTTCCTACTGATGATCACGGAAACAGAATAGAGTACAAGTAAATAACAATTTAAAAACAAAAAACGAAAAAAAGTAGTTACTGTTAGCCTGCTCGAATCATCCATGCAGCTATTAGTATTCCCTTTTTTTTTTTTTTTTTTCTATTGGCACCCAATACACATTTCATGAATACAGCAGCAGCCAAATGTAAATAGCCAATAGGTGAATATAATTAATGACAATGAGGCCCATTTTGCAGTTACAGAAATCGCATATCATGTGTTTAATAATTTTCTTCCTTATCTTCGTCTGTTAGTTAATAAGGGCCATATATATACAAGACATCTTCATGTGAAGCCATTGAGTTCATATTTTATATTATTTTCGCATTTCTATAGAGCTATATAAGGTGGTAGCTTCAGAATGAAAAGAATAACTAAGTTAAAATTAAAAATATACATAGGAGCCTAATAGGGTCGATTAAGCCAAAAATAAGTTTCTAAATTCTAGTAAGCGTTTGTGGGGTTCGGCTTTTTTTGCGTGTTTGATTCGGTATCCTATCTTCATGTCAACTCTTTGAAGGGTTTTATTTTGTATTTCTTAAAAGAAAAAAAAAAAAAAAAAACAAAGAACAATCCTGCTGGCAATGTAAACAAATAATACTAATCCTATATCATATTCATCTCTATTTAGTCATCAAAAAATATTCATCTCTATTTAACAACATCCTGGAGTAGAAGAGAAATGAATTCCTTGACCAAGTAGGCACGTAGTGCTATCTACTCTCCCTATCCGCATCTCCACATATGCACTAGTAGGAGAATTAAATGTAGAAAGGTATCGTCTCACCCAATCTACTCATAGGCACTAGTAGGATTCTTTCAAATAACTCTGATCAATGGTGACCAATTTAATTATTTAATTTTTGCACAACAATATAATATAGAAAAATTGCATAATATTTGTTTGTATCTGAGTTAAGACCAA
>JASCZI010151059.1:141233-151651 GCA_036250425.1 Stylosanthes scabra | reverse complement strand
TTATATATATATATATATATATATATATATATATATATATATATATATACAGATTTTAAAAATTTGTGTCTAATTTTGTCCTAGAAAACTTTCTCATTTTCCAAACTTGAATAAGTTTGTTTAGACATTTGTTAACATTTTTCATTTTTATGAATACTTCAAGAACATCTAAATTTTTTTGTCTAAAACATCTACAAAATTTTAAAATTATTATTAAGTGTTCTCAGAGTAAATAAAAAATTTTATTCTCTTTAATTAATTCATACCAACTTTGTTATAACTGTTTATTAATATATCTTATCAATTATTTTAGGTATTTATTTTATGTGCTCCTAACAAATTGCTCCCACATGTTTTATTAAAATACTATATGGTTAGAGTCTTTGCCTTGAGGAGAGATCGATGAAAGTGTGGAAGTAATATGTTAGGTCAAGCATTTTTAGAACAATGTACGTCGTCCTATATATAGCCTGCAATTCATTATTATAGCTTTTGGCTTGTTCCCAGAAAAGTTTCCAATGGAAGTAATAGGTTTATATGTTAGGTCAAGCATTCAAAGCGTGCACTGAATAGTTGCTTCGATCCACAGTTGTAAAATTTGTTATTTGAATTTTTATTTTATATATTTTCATTCAAACAAAAGGTTATTTACGTTAAGTATTATTGCCCTGCAAAGTGCAAACTGCAATGATGAGAATTGAGATTATATATTGAACACAGAGATTTTGTTATTAGAGCAATCAGTTAATTACTTTATATTATTTTGTTTTTTAATTTAAGATGTTTGGTTATATTGGCTGCTTCAACATTTAATTTAATTAATTATTATACATTATGTTGGCTGAACTAAAAAGGAACCTTCTTCATTATATTGTTGGTTGTGGTTTGCTATTAAGTAGTAGGCAGTGAAGGGACAAAAACTTTTTATTCATTGGATGCAAAGCCTCAGCCTATTTTTGTTTTTTGTTTTTTGTGGTTTTCCCCCTCCAGCTGGTCCCCTAGTAATAGATTAGCTCAAAAGTAGTGTTAACAGTGTCATGTGATCCATCTGTGTGTCTTAAATCTTAATTAAGAGATGCATGGCAAAAAAAACAAAAAAAAAAAAAAGAGATGCATGGCACCGAGCAATATAATTTACGGATACCAATAATATTCTGTTGTATTAATTTTCCAATATATATTATTATATTATTAATTAGAAGAATTGACTTTAATATAACTGTTATTCATTTGATATCAAATATGATAGATTAGTCTCACATTTTTTAGAATAAAAAAAATAAAAAATTTATAAAATGAAAAAATTATTTATTTAACATCTTTAAAATTTTAAATTTAATGTTTTCTGACTTAATTTCTCCCAAAATCTCCTCAAAGTGTGATGGGGAATTTTGCTCACTAAGGTGGCCCAAACCTACAGTAACGTGAATCTTGTCGCCAAAAGAAGAAAGAACTTCTTCCCCTGTTTTTCTATGCGTTAACCTCTCCTCCTTATATTATTAATAATTAATTAATATAAGCTCCGATCCATGCATTCCCTTCAAAAGCTAAGCTTTGTGCCTTATGGGCATAATAAATGTTGGATATATTCTGATCTCTCTCCTTAGTTCATCCCTGCTTTAATTATATTTATATGCTAGGTGTTTATAAATACGAGGGTTTATAAATTTTGACCATAGCATATATTTAAAAAAATTAAGATTATATTTTGAGAGAGAGAAAGAGAGATGGAGAACATAGACATAGCATGCGGAAGTGAGGTTGAAGCTGTTAACATAATCTCGATCTCATGCTTCCTAATCGGGTTCTTGGTGACGCTGAAGCACTTGATTTCCCTTTCCAAATGGATCTTCGCCACCTTTCTCAGATCCGAAACAGACCTAATTAGAACCTACGGTTCTTGGGCCATGGTCACCGGAGCCACAGACGGAATCGGAAAAGCCATGGCTCACCGCTTAGCACGCAGAGGACTCAACATCATCCTGGTAAGCAGATCCTCCGAGAGGCTGGAAACCGTGGCAGTTGAACTCCGAGCACAAAACCCTCACATCCTGGTGAAGGCCATCCAGATGGACTTCTCCGGCGACACAGCGGAGGGTCTCCGAAGAATAGCGGCGGCCACACAGGAATTGGAGGTGGGGATACTGATCAACAACGTGGGGATCACGTACCCTGGGGCGATGTTGTTTGACAAAGTGGAAGAAAAGGTGTGGAGGAAGATCGTAAAGGTGAACGTGGAAGGAACGACGAGGGTGACGAGAGCGGTGGTGGGAGGGATGATGGAGCGGAGAAGGGGTGCAATAGTGAACATTGGATCTGGTGCTTCCGTCGTCATTCCTTCGCATCCTCTCTATTCCATCTATGCTGCTTCTAAGGCGTAAGCTTTTCTTTCTCTTTAACATACTGCACTTTAAATTTTTAAAACAATGATTTTAGCAATAGATTTATTGGTTAATTATTTTTATTTTTATGCTATTTCACATTAAAATAATTTTATATTTATATAAAAATAAATAATTTGACTAAACTTAATTAAATAAAATAACTAAATAAGTTAATTTGCCTGTTAATATTCACAGAAAGCATGGAAACTATTCTCATCTTCTTTAGTAGTTTATTACTTAGACTTTAGAAATCAGGAGATGAATGTTTATGATCTAGGATATATAATTTAGAATAAATAAAATATTTTTAAAAAATTTAATTGATATTTGCCCAAAAAATTTAACTTTATTATTCGTGAAATAGAATGAAAGGAAGTTATACTTATAACTAAAGAAATTAATCTAAGAAGCCATAGATGTTAAGAAAAAGATTAAAGAGTTAATACATTATGACTAATAAAGAGCTAAAATATAATTATGGATGATAATTTATATAAATTTTAGATAATAATTTAATTTTGAATATATGAGTTAATTCATATAAATTTTGGATAATAACTTACTTATTAACCCCTAATGACTTTCTACTATTAGTTTCATAGCACAATTTAAATGTTAATTGCAAAAGACAACAACGTGATTGCCATAATAAACTAAATTTTTATACTTCAAAATAAAACATTTACATAAATCATTAGTAAAAATTAAAAGTGACATAGGTAAGGTGTTATTTTAAATTAGTCAACTTTAATTAAAATATTGATTAAAATGCCAAGTCATAAAACAATTACTCTATCTCTGTGGAAATTCATCAACAGACAACTAACAGATAAATGTTAGAAGGTGACATTTAATTTTTTACTCCTTGACCATAAAAAAAATACAGTGAAATGGGAACCAGATCTAGTTAGTACATTGGGATGACTTGACGGTGAATATTAATTTTAATTTCTTGTTATAAACTCACATCCAGATTTTTTTTTTTTTTTTTTTTTTGTGGCCTTGTCCACATCCATTAACATGCAGTTACGTGGATCAGCTATCAAGATCTCTGTACGTCGAGTATAAACAGTATGGTATCCACGTCCAATGTCAGGTAGCTACACTTCATTTTTTTATTCTTTTTAAAATTGATGAAATTTGATAAGCTATTTTCTCTCCTTGTTTATAGTTTTTCAATATCAACATAATATTTTCCTAGAATGCTTTGGTAATTGGTAAAGGTAGAGAGTACTCTTCTAAAAGATAAACATTTTCTTATGGAAATTAAAATAAATGATGGTGATAAATGAAGGTACCACTGTATGTAGCAACAAAGATGGTATCAAAGGTAGCATGTATAGAAAAAGATTCACTTTTCGTTCCAACACCAGAGGCTTATGCAAAAGCAGCCATTCGTGAAATTGGACATGGGCCGAGATGCACTCCTTATTGGGCTCACTCTATCCAGTGGTTCTTCGCAAGCTTAACCCCAGACCCACTCCTCGATGCCTGGCGCCTTTCTATAGCTATGCGCCGCTGGAAAGGAATCCATTAAGTTTACCTCAGCTAATACAATTTATTACCATGTTTATGCTTGGTTTAGTAAAATTATTTATCTAAAACCGTGTAAAATAGTTTGTGTTGTTTTGTAAAATCTCATGCTTATCTATTACAAACTACATATTGGATTGGGTGGAAATGGCATCATTGATCAAAAATGACCTGTAATTGAAATAAATCATTCATCATATTCATATCTACACTGTATACATCATCATCTCAATCATGGTTGGTTGGGACTTGGGATTTATGACAAAATGTATGCATTGTTGAATCTTGATAAAATTCAACCCATAACTAATATCTGGTCCATTTGAAAAAGTAAAAAAGAAAAACACATGAAATAGTTTAGAGTTTAATTTCTAGGACAATCTATGCTCTTATATTTAAACCAAAAGATTGTCCATGTTTCTATTTAAAAAAAAAAAAAAAAGGAAGGGTAAATTAAACGGTGGCATTCACCAGCAAGTTCTAATTGTGTCTCACAAAGTATGGACAGAATTATCCTAATTCTTGGTTGTATCAATCATGATAGTCTAAAAGTATTTTATTTTACAAAAATGATGAATTGAAAAACCACGATAATCTTGGTTGTATCAATCCCATATATAATATATATTGAATACTAAGCTTGGAGTTTAATTATTATGCATATGACTCTATCAACCACTTTTCTCTTCTTTGCTGCTTAATTATTGCCTTTTTCAATATTTCTTATGTTCATATTTAGGACCCAATACTCTACAACGTTTTCATACAATCTAAATGTGCAACTCAATCACACATAAGCCTTTACAATAAGTGCATAAAAATTATATGTTAGCTGGTTTACTTAGCATGTTTTGTCCAGAAATTAAAGGAAAAGAAAAAGACAAAAGAAGTTCGAGGTGCCTTTTTAGAGATGGAATTTTAGAATAAGTGTTTGGGTGAAGCAAACAGATTTTCCAAAAGCAAAATCATTTTCAATTTGAGGAGTATACATCGTCTCTCATGTATAATCTTAATTTAATAAATATTTTACCGTGGTTGAAGAAATATCGAAGTTCATTAAAATTAAATTACTTCATCACTTCAATATCCATTATTGTTGTGAAATATCGATATTCTATTCTTCTTGTTTTGTTTCCAACAATATGGCACCTTATTAGTAGAACGAATGTTGGAGTGGTAGTTGGGTAGTATTAACTGTATGTAACTATGGATATAGCTGAAGAGTGTACAAATTGACGGCTGAAGAATATTTTTCAGAAAATAATGGTGAAATAATGTGTCATAATAAAAATTGATGCGAAGTAAAATTAAAAATACATATAGGAAAATTTCAGCATGTATGTCGTAATTGTATAAAAATTAAGCAAATATTTATCAGTTTAACACTTGTTTCACTCGATTTTGATTCGACTTCGACAGAAAATGTCGACCGAGCTTACACCACAATCTCGTGTTTGTGTGTGAGGTTGAAGGAAAGTGATGCCTTTAACTTCATAGCTTTCTCTATTTATAGGTAAATATTTCAGTTTAAGTTGGACTTGTTTAGGAGCTACTCTTAATTCTTGGTCTTCAAATAAGTAAATCCATGTTGCTTGGGAGTTACTCATAATCCTGTCTTTAAGTAAGCAAATCCACGTTCTGCTCGGAGACAAAGCAATACTCTTCATAATTGTGCAGTTACTTCTATTGGATAAGATCAATTAATTAAGCACGTGCTGATATATATCGACTTCGACAACTGATATATTATTCGACTTTGATCTTCCCAACTTCTAAATCTTCGACTTTAACTAGCTTGCTTATTCTCGACTTTGACTCTCCCTACTTTATATAGGAGAGTCATTTCCACTTCGACACTTGTCAAAATATCTAAGTTAAATCAACACATTTTGCCTTCAGAAGGAGCCTAGTCATCATGCCACTTCGATCATGCTCCTCGACACATATGTATCAATTGTCAAATTTTTTCCTTATCTTGGGAGCTCTTACCATATCTCAACTCCTCATTTATTTTGAGTCGAAAATTTTTTTTATCGATCGAAAATCAAATTTCACACCAACAACACTATCATTAGATGTTCAATTTCACCTCCATTATTTCACATGATCAAATCCTCGGCGGCTCATGCATGAAAAGAGAACCGTGAATGTTTTAGTTGACTTGGTGATGAAGATTCCATAGCTTAGTTTAATGCTATTGGATTGGATTCAAGTCTCCGATTTGCTAATGCCAACTCTCTCTGTCTCCACTCTCCAGCGCAGAGTGCATGGAAGCGAAAGTAAACGCAATATTTAAGTGCCGTTCCTCCTAAGTCGCCGCAATAATAACTTATACTATTCAATAATCCAATATTATGAAAATGAATATCTCCACCTCTAGTAGTCGTCTAATTTGTGAATAATAATAAAAGTAAAACAAGGAAAAAAAAAGGGCATAGTAGTACAGTTGAATCCAATTATATCCCAAACGATGAGATTTCTCAAAGTGCTCAAATTCTCGTACACACAATAACGCAACCAAATGCAATGTGTAATGTGTAGTTTAAGCAAAGTGCTATCTTATCTATCTATCGTCACCTAACCAAATGCACATATACAGTTACTACCAAATGCAAATATGCAATGATAACCCATGCCATAATTTCCCTCAAATTCCACATTCTTCATCATCATCACCACCGCCACCACTAACACTCCATCATTCAACTCCTCCAAACAACAACAAAAATAATTTAAACTTTATTAAATAAAAAAATTACAAAATTCACGTATGAATGAGAAAAAGAAAAAGAAAGATGATAGAGAAGAAGAAGAAGATATTTCAAAATGATGTTGAATATGGATGGGGATCGGAGTTTGTTACCGGTTGAGTTTCTTGCGAAAAACAACCTCAGTATCCAATCCGAAGCCATCGACCTTGCGAATTTGAACGACGCGCGAGTTCTTGAAGAGCTCCACCAGGGGCTGCACGCTGAAGAGGTCGTTAGCGGAGTACTTATCGGCGCGATGAGAGAGTGCCACGTGTAGCACGCAGACTCCGTTGGGCTTGAGCGTGCGCTCGATCTCGGCAACGAACTTGTGAGGGTAGAGCGCGTGATCGAAGACGTTGGAGAATTCAAAGTCGAAGGTGTCGTTATCAAACGGTTGGTTATGGAAATCACCTTTTACAACGAGGGGAGGGTACGGAACAAGGTCGATCCCGAGGGAGTCCGTCACTCCCACGCGCCGCAAGGCCTCCACCTCCTGTCCGACGCGGGCGCCGATGCAGAGGGCCTTGGAGGCGTTGTTGAGAAACTGTTTCTCCTTGAGTTGTTGGAAGAAGCGCGCGAAGACTGGGATCTTGCGGTTCCAATCGCGCGTGGTCCATACCTTGCGGAGCTTGGGGTTGAGGGTCTTGTTGAGCTGGTGCTGTATGTAGGCGTCGTAGGAGGTGTAGCCGGGTCTGATTTTGATGCCGGCAACGGTGGTGGTTGTGTCGAGGGAGGAGGGAGGAGGTTGGCGGGGTTGTGGCTGGGAGAAGAGGTGGAGGAGGAGGAGGAAGGGGATGGAGAGGAAGAGGGAGATGAGGAAGCACCTGAGGATGAATGAATTTGTGGATGCGATTTTCATGTCTTTGATTGAATCTTAGCTGCTAACTATAGCATTATTGGTTCATGTTTGCATGTTGGTATATTATTATGCTGCTTCTATTTTTGGAACACAACGTAAACGTACTCTCTTTTTTCCTTTTCTATTTGGATTTCGCATGGGATTGGGGGGAGAGACACGAGACGGCTGTGGGCCATTATCATTTCTCTCTGAATTTTGAAACCAGAAAGAAACAAACAAACAAACAAGAGATGAAGCCAAACCAACGGAACGAACAATGAATATATATAAGAAAAAAACGAAATTTTTCACTCTCAGCTAAAAGAGCAAAATACATTGGGTTTTATTGTTTTATTACTGTCTTTATTGGATCACAGTCATATTGGTTGTTTCTTGATATGAAAATATCATAAATCCGCCGTTTGCTATGACGAGGAAATGCGTGCGTAGTGCGCATGCAGTGAATCACGGTGCTACTGTGGCTTCGCTTTTTGCTGGTTTTGTTAATATCAACTAACCAGCTTTTTTTTTTTTTGTTCTAACTAACCAGCTTATTACTTTCATTTAAAAAAAAAAAAAACGAAAGAAAATAAATTAAAAGAGAAGGTTTACTTTGGTGAGTTTATCCGGAATGTTGGACCATTAATGGATTTTGGAGTTAAATGAGAAAGTGGCCTATCTTACAACTTATAGTATCGAAAAGAGGCGCCAAATTATGTGACAAGCAAGCTGGACAAAGCCATGATTGTAGGGAGTAATGAGAAGTTAGGATAAAGTCAAAAGATGTGCATTAAAAAAATGTAGATACATGCATTCCTTCTTCTACGTCCATTCAAATTAAAGAACTCATCATCATAATAATATAATAATGCCATAAAGTATGAATAATATATATAGTGGTTAACATAGTTAAGGTATTCACGCCTTATATTCTTGATATAATAAGAACCGATTAATTTTTTTTTAGCAAAAGTAAATTATGAAAATAATTGCGAGCAGTCACCAGTTATATAAAAATAGATCACGTGAGTTTAGTTGAGCGATGCAAGAAGAGCCATGGCCAATGAATGTGTTGGGTTGTTGCATTGCTTGTTACAGACTTGCAGCGCAGTTACAAGGATTGGTCCTCGGTTTACCTCCCTGCCATAGACAAAGCCATTTCATCTAATGATCCAATCTTCAATCGCCACTCCTCCCAATCTCCAAAGCCAAATCCCTTTTATCTCAATTTTCCCATATTATTATATAGTGTGATATTATATAAAAGAAATAATTGAAATAAGAATAGTGTTACATATCAATGTTAGGTCATTCGCAAGCTAATAAATTTAACTAGGGAAATGGTGAGATTGAGAAAGGAGAAAGAGAAAAAATAAAAAAAATATTAATTATTATGGGTCACTAATATTATTGGCTTTATAAATTTTTAATTTTTTTTTTGTTTTTAATTATTTCCAAAAGCAAAATAAGATGGAAGTGGTCTCACTCTCGTGTCGAAGTTTTGCATGATCCCTCACCTTTCTTACTTAGCTAAGTCACACCTTTTAAATGGATAATTAATAAAAGGGCATGTATTCAGAAGTGGTTATGTGAAAACAATACATACACCTACATACATATGGCCATGTGGAAAAATTAATATAAGAGAGGGTCTCTCTTAAATAGCATGAATTTTCTCTTATAAACACTTTTTAATATTAATTTGTTTGAAGAATCTGGCCACCAAGAGGTGATTTCAACCATTGAAAAAAGAGGCTAATTTTTTTAATATGGGAAAGGAATTGGGGATGTACATTGATATTGGGATTTGAGGTGATTTACCATAATATGGGGCATTATTTTCTGTGATAGAAGAAATGGAATGCGTCATTGACGCATTGTTGTTTTTTTAGGGTATGCAATAATGCGTCATCGACGCATTGTATGAGTGAATAAATAGAAAAAAAAATTTTAATTAGATAATCTAATAATTTATGCTCTAATAATAATAAGATAATCTAATAATTTATACTCTAATAATAACATAATATACTCTCTAATAATTAGTAATTAGTTTTTAGTATATGATTAGTATTAGTATCAGTATTAGTTTTTAGTATTTATCAAAAGAATAAAAAATGGTTAGAGAAAAAGGGGAGAGAGTTAGAAAAAAAAAGAAGAAGAGAGAAGCAAGAAAAAAAGAGAAGTTTCTATTAGTTAATGTTGTTTAAATAATTATTGGTTACTAAGACTTTTTCATATAAAATCACTAATATTTCGATCATAGTTGTTTTAGAGAGAACACTGCACTTCTTGTAAAAATTTAGACATGAAAATTCAATTTAATCTATAATTAGATAACTTAATCCGAACAATTTCACATTTTAATCCTCACTTGTATATAAAAAAGTTTGGCACCAATAATTAGTCTTCGAACTAAGATATCAGAAACACTAAGAGTATAAATAAAATTTTTGTTAACGTAAATTGGTTGTTTACTAAAAAAAAATAATAATTAAATAAAAAACAAATTATGACATTAATAAGCTTTAAGTATTGACATGTTTTAAATTTGCGGATAAAATATGATTGAGTTTTTAATTAAAAAATTAATGCGCAACTAAGTCCTACCCTATTTTACGCGTTATATCTCCTATTCAAGAGTGAGTCATTTGCAGCCAATTGCTTATGTAATTTGATGGTAGATTGCTTTTCGTTTCTTTTTTTCCTTGATGCCATACAAATGCAAACTACATTGTTAAACAACATGCTCAAGGCTTAATTCTTCTTCAGGCGATCCTTTGCCTTCTTATAAATTCGAGAAGCCCCTTTCTTCAAATTCTTGGCAGACCAGCCCGATGGAGTGAAACGATTCGGACTGCGTCGAGAATTTTCGGTCCTCAGATCATATGTTGTTCCAGCCTCCGTTGGTGC
>JASCZI010151059.1:114528-126831 GCA_036250425.1 Stylosanthes scabra | reverse complement strand
ATGTGCACGAGCATCCACCATTTTCTTCAGATCACGTTGCAACCTCCTGTGAAAATCTTTGAACATGGTTGATCCTCCAGACAACACTATATTCTGAAATTAAAAAGAATAATTGAGAAGGTAGTATAGAGCTGCCTATTAATATCATAATCTCTTCTTTTAGTATTATAAAGGCATTTGGGTGTTTTGATGACCAATTCACATTTTAGTAACACAATTATTTAGAAATATAAATATGTAACTGCACAATTATATTAAAGAGGCGACTTAATAGGCATGATAGTGCTTGTTCAGGTGCTAATCACAACTCACAAGCCCTGATAAAAGGTGAGGGTGGTGTTAGTTCTTCGAGAACTAACACAAAACTTTGTCAAATTTCTATGACATGGATAGAGGGCTTGAACTTATAAAATTGAGAAATTAAATTTCTTGGGCAGGCCAGTGGGTTGATAACACCTGACAATAGCATCATACAAATTGGACCCTGCGTCAACAACAGAGTAAAACCCCATGCTTAAATTTGCTTTGACCCTAACTAGTTTCAAGGTAAAAGCTGACTATTCACTATTCACTATCATGTTAAAGCAACTCTTGAGGGGCTTTTATGGATCACCAAGTAAATCAATAGCATGGTACTTCACCTTGTATAATGCTCTTCTTGTGTCAATTGGTGCAGATTGAATGCACTTGTCTATTACAACTGGCAAAGGAGTGGAGAAGTCACTGCTATATATCTCAGGATTAAAGAAAACCTGCAGTATAAAAAAAATATACAGATCTCTTTAATGTATATAATGACCCAAACCTACAAAATAGTTTCACAACAGAAAAGTTGAGCCCCCAATTCAGACATCAAGGAGATATATCTAAATTTAGGGAGATAGGTTTAGTTAACCTTATTGGAAATACCATGTGACATCAAAGGTACAAAGAAACAAGTAAATACATCCAATAGAGGGCCTCGAAGGCAGATATAGATATGCATAATTGGGAAAATGTAAGGAAGCCATAGAACAAACCTCGGGGCCAAGAAACCGTTCATAGCCAATGTCACATGAATACGGAGCCCCTGTCTTTGGCTTGATACCTCTCCATTGCCTTATATACTTTGCGGGTTCTTTGTCATGTTTATTGAATTCCTAATTAAGTGAAAATTTTTAAACTCTTGTTAGAAAGGAAAATCAATAGTGCCAGAGATTATCTTTATGTCCCTTAAAATTATAAAAAGGAAAGCATACTAAAATAGAAAGTTCTGACAAAGAAGCTGGGTAAAAATGTTAGCTTAATTAACCCTTCACATGACAATATCAAAAAAATCAGTATTGAACTCAGAAGTCAGGACAACCTTAACAATGTCAGAGCAGGTGTAGCAATACATTTCCTTCACTTTCCGAGCAACTTCAAAAGAGTCTTCTGGCGGTATATTCTCTCCTCTTTCCTACATGAAATAATGTCGATGGGAGACAGTTCATCAACCCTGATTAGCAAACTGCAGATCCACAAATACCTAGCTTTCTACTTTCTACAACCTCAGCCAGTACGAGTCATACTAAGCAGGTAGCTTGATTACAATTTGTGTGAACATTAAACATTTGATTACAACCTCAGCCAGTATGAGCCATACTAAACAGGCAGCACTACTAATTCTCTATATCCAACATGATTACCTACCCTCATAAGCTGCTGGACAAAAAGTGTAACATCCTTTCCAGCAACAGGAACTGATTTGATGCTACTCCCAATAACATAGCCGTCTGCAACAGGTACAACATGTGTAGCTCCATCTCCAACATCCACCACAACTCCTGTCATCTCACACTAAGAAGAATTCTAGATCAGCTTAAAAAGAATAAAAGGATATAGTAAATATGATAAAAATCAAGTAATTTCTTGATAACTCTGAATGAACTATCATCAAGTTTAAATGTAAATAAGTGCTAGCAAAATCACAAGAAAATCCCCCTGGCTTGCACTAGATACTCATTTTCTTTTCAAGAGAAGACAATGCGAGCCTCAAATAGAAGGGACTCATTAGTCATAAAATAACCCCTGAATATGTTCAGATATTTAGCAAAGTAATTGTACTAGTGCAGCCCATGAGAGATTTTGCAGAAGCTTATATAATTAACACCATAAGAATTAATCACTCAATTCCAACTCTATCAACTTGAACAATCTATCTTAATGATTCATAAGTGAAACCAACCAACCAACCTTAGATGTTGTGTAGCCAGCTGCAAGAGCTAAAACCGAATTCACAGCAATGTATAGTCCAGGTACGTTAAATGTCTCAAACATGATTTCACCCGTATATTCGCGACTCTCGGGAGCAGTCAAAGGACTCTCAGTCAAAAGAAAATAGTGATCCTCTGGATCACACCTCAAGTAGTTAAATATGCACTGCTGCCAGAACCTCTCCATGGAGTCCCAATTTTCAACCTGGCCATGCTGAATTGGGTAGCTTAGACTGTAGGTGCTGCTAGATCGAGACTTAGAGATGGCCTCATCCCCAATGAAGAAATCAAGATCCGCCATGACCCCGGCATTGTGCTGGGCGACCCAATTGGCCTTAGAAGAGCTCCTGGATTGGTTCAGGAAGGACTCGTTAAGTGCAACCACCGTCGGAACAATAAAGCACGGCTCAACGTTGCCGGCAAAACCCATCTTGGTATACCTGCAGCACAAGCACCAGTGTCAATTCTGTCCAAAATTAACAAAAACAAATATCGGGGCATTTCAGCAAACACGTGGTGTCCCTCTTTTGATGAAAAGAAAAAAAAAGGCCCAGATGCGAAGAAAAAAAAGTGGGTGATGGAGAAGGATTAAAAATGGGTACCCGGAGCCATTATCAATAACTACAGCAGGACGAGAAGCAGCAGGGTCCATGAGAAAGAGCGAAAGGGGAGTGGCGAGGATGAAGATAGTTAGGGTGGATCTGCGAGGGAGATCCAAGATTGCGGGGGAGGGAGAGGATCATGGTCGTTGAGAGCGCAATAAGGAAGAGGGTGACTTGGATCCCAAGTGAAAGGCGAGGAGATGGGAGTGGTTGGTGATTACTGAAGCCATATTTTTCAGCAACGAAGAGGAAGAGGAAGAGGAACAGCGTCAGCATATAATAACACCAACAACACCGCATAAGCAGGTCCCATTTTATTCATGAGCCCCTATCTATCTATCTATCTATCTATCTATGATTCAATGCTATGTTATCTTAGACTGCGTCTGTGTCTGTGTGTCTTCTTCGGGCAGATGCTTTCCTTGGCAACCAAACAACGCAACAAACCGACCCTTTCCCTTCCCTTTCCTTCCCTTATGTGTGAGTGTCACCCTCTTATGTCAAATTGCTAATACTACAAATTGCTTACTATTCATTATTCAATATTCATACATTAAAAATTAAAAAAAAAATTCCTTATTAAATATTTAAATTTAGAGTTGTAATAAACAGAAATTTCTAAGACTAATATAGACTTAGTACTTAAAAAGATAAAATATTCAATCATAAATATTATTTTTATAAATATTAAAAATATAAAATTTTATTTGAAATTAAATCTATAATTAAATTTATGAATTAAATATTTAAATATTATTTTAATTTAATTTTCAATAAATAAAATGCTATTTAAAAAAACGTATGTATAAGAAAAACTAAAATAAACGATAAATCTCTTAAAAAGTTACAATAAATACTTCCAACTTAAATATCTAATCATTTTATATTTACTAAGTTCGAAATTAATTTTCTCAAGTTTTTTGTCAATTATTTTATAAAATGTAATTTTTTATTATTTATCTTTTAAGTGGGATCGAGAAAAAAAATAGAGAATATATTGAATATATTGAGTTTTAAACTTTTAATACAATATTCAATAATCAATATCAATTTTTTTTTTACTTTAAAAATGAAGTTAGTATTTTGAAGAAGAAAAAAAAAACCATAATTCTTCTCTTTTTTGAAGCAGGGTAAGCATGACGGCAACTTGAATAGCTTTCTTGGGTTGGGTATAGGGCAAGTTCATAGGTGGTACAAATAGAATGGGGTTGCTTAGATCTTACACCGTCCAATTTAAAGCACCACCTGAGTTTTGACCGCTCTTGCTGGGACCCACCCAATACCAACACCAAACGGCAAACGCTCTTATTTCTTTCTTGTACGTCAAGATTTTCTAATTACATAACATCAACTAATCTTTCATTGCTTAATCAACTGTTTTTCTCAGCTGCACAAAGATTAATCAAAATTTGTTCTACTTTAGAATTAAGAATTTAAGATAGGAAAAATATAGGAAATCGAGAGTGAATAAAACCAATAAAAAATTATAAATGATAACTTTTATATTATGTGAATGATAATTTTTTTAATTTTGGATGCTTACTTATTCATTGATTCTATAATTGACTTTTTAATATTAATTTTTTAGCATTATTGTTTGAGATAACATTGATATTATTACATTTAAATAATAAGATATCAAACTAAGATATAGTTTTTAAACGATAAATATAGTGAACTAATTATTTTTTAAAATATTATATTATTAAGTGTTCTATTTGGTTTCAAGTATTTTTCTTTTACATTTATCAACTTGGTGTAGACGATATATAATGTATCTGAAAATAATATATATATATATATATATATAGTGAATGATTATTGGATAAAGTATACTTTTATATGTAATGTTTATTTAAGAAAATAAATAATTCTTAATTCTTGATTTGGAAAGAAATATCTGAAAATAAATTTATTGTCTGGACGTAATTTTTTTCCCCTGGCTCACACACTAGGGCTGTCCATCGCTAATCTTTGGGGCCTTTGATCCAAATAAATAAATTAGGCCCAATATTCTATGTCCAAATAAGAATGCTCAATACCCAAAAAAGGACAGTCCAAAAAGAAGATTGCATGTGTTGACCCAAATTTATTTTACCTGCACACATGTAATTTCGTGAAAACATTTTTTTTTTTTTGTGTCTAACAACACCAATACCAAAGCCTAAGAAGGGACAGAACAATCCATCCTAATTAGAGAGACCAGAGATAGATGAGGGACAATTCACTCTACATAATTATGTTGCAACGTCGCAACTTTTTTCGTCATGCTGTCAGCAATTGAATTTGCTTCCCTTTGAATGAGTTGGATTTGAGCAGTCCAATTCCAATGCAAAATGTCGATAACCTTGGATTGAAGATCTCTAGTATCTTGATTCATGATCATGTTACTGCTATGGGTGATCAAGTATGTCTCCAAGCTATCTGTTTCACAAATAACCTGTCTATAACTATTTTCCCAAGCTAGCACCAGCCCTCTCCATATTGCAAATAACTCACATCTAAGAATAGACTCTTCTATAAGAGAAGCGGAGCAGCCTCTTAACCATTGTCCATTGCTATCCCTGATAACACACCCGAAACCTGCCTTGCAATCATGCACATAAAGGCTACCGTCACAGTTAACCTTAACAGTATGCAAAGGCGGGGGATACCAAGAATTCAAATTATGTTGCTGATTTAAAGCCGTAAGACCCGAGCGAAAGTGCACGATGTCAGCAAAAGAATGCCTAATAAGGTAGAGAATCTTCTCATTGGACCAAGGATTACTGCTATCAAACAAATCATTATTACGGTCCCTCCAAATTCACCAAAGAGTAGTAGAAAAGGGGATGGCATGTTTGGAAATATTTACCCGAATCCAGCTTGGAAGAGTAAGGTGAGAATCAGCATTAGATAAACCAAAGCCAAGAGAAAGCCAAATGATCTTTACGGGAAAAAACGGAAACAATGATCAAGAGTTTCAGGTTCCAATCCGCAACGAGAACAAAGATCCGAGTCAGTCATCCCTCTCCTAAACCGGAAGCAGCCAGTCGGAATTCCGTTGTGAATGATCAACCAAATGAGGAATTTAATCTTCTCAGGAACTTGAATACGCCAAATCGACACCCAAGGCTCAAGAGAGGTTCAACGAAATTTTCTGACACGAAGCCATTCATACCCTTCGCGGACTGATTAAATCTTAGAAGAAGAGGAACCCCACCACCAACCCGGCTCACTGCCAATCTAGAGGGTTGGGTTATACTGCTGAATTTCCAATTTAAGTTCAGGAGACAACCAAGAAGATAAAAGATCCAGATTCCAATGTCCATCAAACCAAACATCATTCAGGGTTAAATTGCTATCAGAAACATGAACAAAAGGTACCTCATGAGCAAGGAATCCACTTGGTTTCCACTTGTGATACCAAAGGGACTGCGATAAAGGTCCTGTACACCAGACAAATCCATCTTTTAGCCTCTTTAAAGAGTTGATAATGCATTTCCAAATTGGAGAGGCAGAAGCAGTGCAGGAAAGATGAAGATCAGAATTCCCATGGACATATTTAGCAGATGAAGATCAAAATTCCCATGGACATATTTAGCAAGCATTATCCGGATCCAGAGCTTATCTTGATTATGCCAAAGCTGCCAAACAAGTTTACCAAGAAGAGTTGTATTCATGCACCAAGATTCCCGAATGCCCAAACCTCCAAGTCTTTTTGGAGCAACTACCTTCTCCCAGCTGACCAAGCTGAGATAACGCCCCTCAAAATTACTTTTCCATAAAAACTGACGCAAGGTCGAATCAATTTTGGAACAAGTGGAAATAGGGAAAAGACAAGTCTGCATTTGATGAATGGGTATAGAAGAAGCCACTGATTTTATTAAACATAGTCTGCCAGTTTTATTAAGAAGTCTTCCTTTCCAGCCCACCAAACGCTTCCTAATTTTATCAACAGCTTCCATACAAACAACTCTTGATGGCCTAGCATAGTTGAGATTGACACCAAGATACTTACCAAGATCATTAGCAAATCTGATATTAGAAACACCCCTAAGAAGTTCGCGACGGGTACTTTCGTGAAAACATTGAGTAGCCAAATAAAATTTAGGAAAATTTTAAATGACTAATAATTTTTGTCTTATTTTTTAATTAATATTATTCAATTTCTTTTATATTAAAGTATTCATCACATAGCATTTTTCTCAAATCTAAATATGATTACAGACGAGGATTTTTATTACTTTTTTTCTTATAATAATAATTATTGTTTTACTTTTTTAGTTTATTAAAAATTAATGTATTTGTTTAATTTTATTAATCAGATATATTCATTTTAAAAGAGATAGAGTATTTGTTAAGAACGTCACTTTCACTTGCTTTTGGTGTCCACTTGGTAGAAAACATTATGCCTTATGAAGTAAACTAAAAAGTTGCGGTAGAAACGGCCCCCTCCGTGCACACCAATAATGTTCCGTAGAGAGAAAATAATAGAGAACGTAACAATGTCTGACATTGGGAAGATAGATCGAAGATGTATCATATTCTATGTCTTAAGGGTATAATATAAAAATATTTAATTAAAAATTATTGAATACATTAAAAATTTAAAAACTTTTTATTATACTGTTCTTTGCTTCAAAGTACAAATTAGTAAAATTCTTCAAAATATTAGCTTCTCATCCATAGAGAATGTTTAAAAAAGACATAAAACCTAACATAATATTATGCCATCAACTAATCCAATATCTTCACAACCAGCAATAATCTCACAAAATGAAAAATATGATAGTTATTATGATTATAATTGTTTTTAGTTTTTTACACTAAATGTCTTGGCAACCAGCTAGCACCCTAAAACATTATAATTATTATTTTTATGCGAAAAGATTTTTATGTGAACTTCTTTCACCGAAAGTGTGGCTATTTTTGTAATAATGGGAAAAGGCAGTGTGATGGATATAGAAGAATCCAATATAGCTTGATAAATATAATGTGAGTGAAAATAAAGTTAAAGGTAGATTGAAAAAGAGAGAATGGAAGAGAGCCCAATGCAACAAGACACAGGCTAAGGAATGGGTGGATGGGAGGTTGGGCAAAGGACAATGAAAAAACGTGGAGGGGAGACAACATCATGCAAAGAATCAAACACTATATCGGAATACAAATAATTTTGGTAAAGGTTATTGTATGGGGACTCATCAGGCTAGGACATACAATAACTTGGGAACTCTACTCATGAACGTGGAGGTGGTCGACCATTATTGATTATTAATTATCCCATCATATAAGAATTAAAATCCAATCACTAGCTATGTCTTCAGGATCGAGGTTTCTGTAATACTATATGATAATATAAATGCAAGAATAAAAGCTCAACACAATACACAAATGATCATGTTGTATGGACAATTTAATTAAATGAAGGTGAGGGTAGTCAAATAGGAGTGTAGAAGTACGTGTATGTGGTCAACGGGTAAAAACACCAAGCTGCTGGCAAGGGATACAAACAACACATGAGTCCCACTACTGTTTAAGTCAGCCTGAAAATTAAAGATAGAGTCAGAAAGCACTGCACTATTTTACATCTGATGCGATGCCTGCCATAGCATAACAAAACAAGGTATGATTAGATTAAAGTGGAGGAGTATTAGGGCCCAGCAAAGGAGGGACACAGGGAAGGGGTTCACATCTCAATTATTTTATTATGGATTTTATGGTTCTGCATGTGTGTACTGTTACCATTAATTGCAATCAATTCACATTCTTCACAGGCTACGTGTACGGATCACATTCAACCACACAAACAAGCCACGCTACCCCAGCTTCCAGCTTCAAATCTGAACTACATCTCTCAAAATAAACACAACTCCCAATCCTGCTCAATTACTAATCTATAACTGGTTTATGTTGATTTTTACACAATTTGAATCATTCGTGAGTTTGAGTGCAATGAACACGAGTTTATTTGTTGGTGTTTACCAACCAAAGATAATGAAGAAAAACTAAATTTAATGAATTAAAATAATTATAAGTCTTATTCCAAAATCTTAGGTACACATTAATTATTTTTATTTTTCTCCCAAGCAAAAAACTATTTTTCTTTATTTGTCTTTGTTTAACATATTTTGTTTTGTTATTATAATATTATTTTATCAGCTAAATTTTTAAATTTTAATTAGTTATACAATTAGTATTAATTGAGGTATGTACTAAATTAATACATCAAATATAATTTTTTAAAATTGAGCGTTGGGTTATTGGGTACTTGGCTTATATAAATTGCAGTTAGAGTTAGAAAGACAGAGAAAGACAAAGTGCATTTGTGTGGCAACTTTGGGTTGAGAAGCAAAGAAAAGGAAAAGAGAGAAGGAAGAAGAAGCACAAACACAAGCTAAGCAATTCTTCTTTTACATACACTCTCTAATTAATGGGAAACTTGGATCCCACGGCCGAGGAGTTCTGGCCCAGAAACCATACCCACGGAGCTCATCATCCACCTCTACCACCCCATTCTCAGCCGTGGTACCCTTACTTAGCTCATCAAGTTAGGGTTCCGTCATCACCTACGAGGTCGCTGATGCTAGGCTTGACGACGCTGGTTACAGAAGCATGGTTGATGAGGGAGCTTGGAGCCTTCGGGGACGTCAGAGGGCTTCGCATGGAAGGGTTTGGCAACGGAATGGTGATTGCCATGGTTCACTTCTATGACCTCCGACACGCGGAGGCTGCGTTCACTGCCATTCTTGGTCTTGGTGGTGTTTTGTGGGCCCAATACATATGTGATGATGATGGCCATAACCAAGGGACGCTCCTGGTTTTCAATTTGGATTCCCATATCGACGCTATCGCTATCTTCCACCCTTTTGGTATATATTTTCAATTTCTTTCATTATTACTTTTCTTCTTTATTAGCTCAGTGTCAGTGGTTTATCAAGAGATGATATCTGGTAAGAACCAAAGGCCATGTTTGTGATGTCAATTTATTGTCTTTTAAGTGTACTACAAAGGTAGTGTATATGTATCATATTATCATTAGTTAATTATTTAGCACATATATATGCTATGACATGTAACATGTGTTACATACGTACGTTCATACAAGTTAGCCTCATTAATCTTTTGATAGGGATGGGTTGCATATGTCTCTATCCAAAATCTTTATGACTGCACTTTTAGCTGTGTCTTAACTTTTGATATGTTTGACTCTGATTTATATTATTATTATTGTTGTTGTTGTTTGAATAAGGTGCTGTAAAGGAGGTGAGGCATGCCCCACTGAAGAAGAACCAAAGATTCGTAGAGTTCTTTGACATAAGAGACGCGGCAAAGGCTTTCAAGCACATGAATGGCAAACAAATTCATGGGAAGCCTCTTGTTATTCAATTCGGACGCCCAGGAGGAGGACACTACCGGAAGTTTAAACCACCACGTGCAACTGGATGTTTGCAGCATCACATGTTTTGGCCTCCTTTTGACCTTGATGTTACTTGGAAATCAAGTATTGTTACAAAGGGAAGTTGTTTTGATGATAAGACTCACAGTGAAGAATTAGTAGCAGGAATGGGTTCTATGAATTTGGGTGATGATGAGGAATTTGGGAATAATGGGGGCGAAGAAGCAGAGAGAAATTCTCCTCCAAAGTGTGATGAAGGACACACGAAGCAGCTTGAACAACAAACGGCAGGAAGTAGGCGTCATAGGAAGGGAAAGCATGCAAAGAAGCAGCATCATCATTATGAAACTACTCGCCGCTACTTAATCAACCAACATGTTACTCATCATGAAGACTCTAGTAGCGGTACTTTCATAGATTCTAGAACTACCGTCATGATTAAGAACATACCCAACAAGTACAGGTAAATTCCTTAATTCGCTATTGAGTAGCATCCCAGTTGATGAGTTGAGTTGACATTGCTCGTTGGATTATTATGCAGCCAGAAATTACTATTGAGCATGTTGGATAACCACTGTAATCAATGCAACGAGCAGATTAGGGAAGGCGGCCATGACCACGAGCCTTTATCGTCCTATGACTTCCTCTACCTTCCAATTGATTTCAAGTATGTTTATTTATTCGATTAATTTTCAGTAACTAGTCTGGAGTAGTGTTGGGCTACTATAATTAATTAAATGCGTATATATATGTTACTTTAATTTGAATTGGAATGAAGCAGCAACAAGTGCAATGTGGGATACGGGTTTGTAAACATGACATCACCGGAGGCAACAATGAGACTGTACAAGGCCTTTCATGGGCAACAATGGCAAGTCTTCAATTCAAGAAAAATCTGTGAGATCACCTACGCCAGGGTGCAGGGATTGGAAGCATTGAAGGAGCATTTCAAGAAGTCAAAGTTGGGGTATGAGATGGAGCATTACCTGCCAGTAGTGTTTTCACCACCTCGAGACGGTAGGCAGCTAACAGAGCCACTTGCAATAGTTGGCCATGCTCATCACCACATTCGCAATAAGCACATACCAGACAATGCTACTACTGCTCCACCCTCTCAAAGCGACGGCGTTGAAAGACAATCATGAATTCATGATTATAACACAGACATGTATATATACTCACCCCAACTCCAACTCTAACTACTGTGTAATGGATTCCATTTTGTGTGAATATTTGTATTTACTTCCCCCATCCCATCCTTCCTCTTTTTTCCTTTACTTGGTTTCTTTTTGCTATTATTTGACAATTGACACCGTGCTTTACTGCTTTATTTAGACTTGCTGAATTTCTATTTTTATTAATTCCATGTCTACTTACTCTTATTAGGAGACCTAGATACTATTATTAAAGTGATCTTATAATGGAGGATTTTCAAGTTATTTTTGGCCATATTTTTTTAAAAATTATACGAGAAAATAAATAAAATATAAGGACACCAAAATAAAATATAAATTCTCATTTAAGCTATATTTAACTTTCATGTAGGCTTTGGGATCAATGAACTTAAGAACAATATTAGCTAACTTTTCAATAGTTTTTATTTAGGTGACATACATTTATTATTATGGATAGTATTAATTTTTTTCTTAGGATCTTTTTTTTAAAGGGAAAAAAGTGACGTAAAACTCGGTAAAAGTCGAAACACCAACACAATAACCCTATTTTAAATCGAGAAATTATTAGTTGCTCTAAAAGCAACTCATTCTTCTTACTCTCTCCAATTAAATTGTGCCACATAACATATTTTTTAATTTTAAATTTTTTAAAATTGTAAGTTTTCTTCTTTTAATTTCTCTTTCAACTTTCAATTTATTCTCTCGATACTTCTTTTCTAATTCTTATAATTTTTCTCTTAATTTTCAATCATAGTCCCTATTCATAAAATAAGATTAATTTAATCTCAAGTTTTAGTTGAAATATGCCTCAGTTCGGAACTCATCCAATTCATTAAGTTGGTCTGATGTCCGCTGCAGCTTGATGGTCAAAGTTTAGAAACTTGAGAGCCCAACAAGCACGAGCATATAACCAT
>JASCZI010151059.1:74767-114518 GCA_036250425.1 Stylosanthes scabra | reverse complement strand
ATTTTTTTGGTCATTGATGCTTCAGAGCCTTTGTGATTTTACTATCTTTGATAGCTCATTAATCCACTATTTTGATTATTTTTAATCCCTTACTGACTTCATTACTTTTTATCAACACAATTTTTTTTATATTCTTTTTTTATTTAATAATTGTTAAATTTTATATTTTAATGTGTTAAAATTTTAATAATTTTATTATTGTTAACTATCTTAAAATTATTTATTCATTAATGCAAAATGATGTTTAAGTATTATTAAGTATACTAATTAAATGGTTAGATTTATGAAAAGAACTCCAATCCTCCATTTCCTCAAGTAAACTATTTATCATATGACATATTTCGCAACAATCAAAACATTATTCTTTATTAATAAATAAATAATTTAGAAATATTCAAAATAAAAACTAAATATATAAAATATAATTTTAACACAATAAAAAATGAACAAAAATAAAAGAATACGCTATGACAAAAAAAACGCATAAAAGAAAAGAAAGTAGCATATAAAAGAGAAGAAGAGTCGGAGAAAGAACATGAACAAATTGAGATTAATGCAATTAGTTTTGTAATTTTAATTATTATTAATTTTATAATTTTAAATTAAAGAAAAATGCTAGGTAGCATAATTTAACTGGATAGAGTAAGGAGAAAGAGTTACTCTCAGAGCAACTAATAATTTCTCTTTTAAATCCAACCTCCTTCAACTAATTTTCTGAGCCATCTACCATTTGGAACCAACAGTAGCCAGTTGCAAATAGCACTTCCACTACCATTGTTTGCATTGGCAACACAATATTTGTAGCAACGTTTCTGTCTTTGGAATAACTACTATAAATGAGTGATCGGAAAACTAAACACATGCCCATAACTAACTAAATTACGTTGAAATATTGTTTGATTCCATTGAGCTCTCTAACATGCTCGATCTTTCAAGCAGCTTACTACAATACTACATATCGTTTGTACTTAGATTTTAAGCATACAACACACGCCCGAGTTGTCCATTTTACTTAGTGTAGGCCAAATAGTGTGTGTTACCTCAATTGGCTCCCACATTTTCCTAATCGATTTTGTCAGCAAAGCATGGGAATGGGAAATACCAACCAGAACAAGTTCATCAATCATCACACACTTACAGTATTTTCTCTTTGACATTTCTCACTTCTCATTATTACCATACCATAGAAAACAGTCGTAAAAAGATGGGGAGATAGATAAAATGATTATGCAGGGAAAGACCAAACGATTCTCTCTGCAAAATGCTATACCTTTATTTAAACTAGTTCAATAGAAACTTTGAAAATCCCATTGAATAAGGAAGAAAACACAAAAGATATAAATCCTATTGGATCCATGTTCTAGTGTAAATACTACAATACCGGTTCATATAATTAACAAGACAGATAAAAGGTCACAGCTCAGTTATCTTTCTTATCACTACGAATAAAAGCATACAAGACCTGCTCTTACTTCACCACGCATGTGCCAACATTGTCATAACCATAGATTGAATTGAGTATGTGAATCGATAAGTTGTCACTCAATAATTTGTTTTACAGAGAGGTGCTATGCTACTACTTGCAAATAAGAGGAAAAGTTCAGAGCGATAATAGCGAGTTCAACAAAAACAAAGGCTTATGACCACCAGCAAGCAGAATATCGCAAAATAAGTTCATACGAGAAATGTGATCATTATTTGGGGAAAACAAAAGGGGAAAGGGGGCATGAAAAGAATTACAAGATTTAGGGGATCAAGAATCCTTTTGATTGGCCTGGAGGTGCTGCTGTCGCAACAATTCTTCTCTCACCCTTCGGATCTCAGCTTCCCTCTCCTGCCTTTCCTTCTGCAATTTAGGGTTTCCAAACAGAAAGAGAAAGAGTATAAGTGAAAATTGGAGATGGCAAGGTGGTGAGACAGATAATAGATAGAGAAAATTGAGAAGAAAGGGAGAGAATGAGAACCTTTTCGTCCTGATGAAGGGCGATCCAGACATGGACCCTGTCCATGGACTGCCAGAAGATGAATGCTCCAAGAGTCATAGCAAAATACGTCGCCACTTTCACCATCCTTTCTCCTTTCTCTCAGCTTCTATTCACTCTCACCAAGTTCCTTCGGATGCTTCCTTTCCCTTCAACTCTACTTATTAATATCCTCAAATCTCATTCACTCTACACTCTACACCACCACCATCATCTGCCTTTCTCTTTCTCTTGCCAGGACTCAGCCTCTCTCACTTTTTTTTTTGCCCAAATTCTATTTATTGGGCTGGACCTCTTAAAGACCCGATTTTATCACTTTTCCTGTTCAGATTCCATATGCAAACAAAACAAAAACTTTAAGATGAGTTTGGGGCGGATTGTACTGGAGTGGGTGTTTGGGTTCTGCCCAAGACCAACAAAAATTTACATAACAAAAGGAACTACAATAATAGACAACCCGTATAATTTATTGTTTTTAGTCAACTGTTAATTATTAATATTACTTAAAAATATAAGAATAATGCTACGAAATCAACGGTTAGGGAGCCATTAGAGAGTCAATAACTAAGTTATCATCCGAAATTTATATGAGTTATCATCCGTAACTCATATATTCAAGATTAAGTTATCATCCATAATTATGTATTGGCTCCCTATTGACCATAATATATTGATTTCCTAATTTTTTCGTAAAATGACTAATGTTAAAAATATTACATTGTTTATAAAAATACTAAAATTGATGACACCATAATTTTTTCTACTTATTAAATTAATCCTTAATATATTAGATTAAGAGATGTAGTAGTTAAGTTTATAACCTCTGCTTTAGTAGGTAGACAAAATATACACCATACCTGTAATATTCATTTGAATAAAGAAATTAAAAGCTCAACATGTTTACAAATTACAACTATAATATTTAAGTGATGAAAAATAAACATGATACATTGTCTTAGCTATAACGGGACGGAGTAACTGGAAACAAATAAAATGGTTAGTATGATGTGTTGAAAAAGTAATAATATTTTATACCTATGAAGCACGGACACTTCGTTGAGTTGACGTGTCCACGTATCAGACACGTTTTGGACACGACACTCACTGACACTCGTCGACATGCGTGTCTTCCGTGTCCCATTCGTGTCCTTAAAACAATAAAAAAAATACCTATTCAGACACACTTGACACTTCAAAATATCATCACATGTCCACGTGTCCAATTTTATTCTTAACTTATTTTCTTAAAATGAGTTTAAAAGTAGTATATATTACTATTTCTTAAGACTAAAAATTATCTTAAATATTTTATATAATTAAAAAGATATTAAAAATAATAATTTAAATTTAAATATAAATAAAATGTCAAGATATTATTATAATTTTATTAAAAATATATTATATTTTATATATATGCCGTGTCCACATGTCATATGAAAAATTGAGATTGATATGTCGGCGTGTCGCGTGTCGTATCGTGTCCCATATCCGTGTAAGAGTCAGTGTCCGTGGATCATAGCTTTATACTTTTATAGTAACTCAATAATGCAACATAAAGATAACGTAACTTTGTTTGAAGAGTTGTCTCTTATTCGAACATTAACATAAAATGTCTCCTTTTCGATTTAATATCTAAGTAGAGCGGGGCCAAAAGGTTCATTATTTTTTAGTTTATATATGCTGCTAGTCAATTTATATCCATGTCATGCATGATGCATCAATCCTCACACCATTATTTCTCAAAAGGCGATCTTCTATTGGCTACTAGTATTACAAAAAACTGGCATGGAGCTTGGATTAATGGATAAAGCTAGCATCGCTGGAGAAACCAAGAACAATAATAAGACAACCACAAAACTCGCCTTTTTGGTGTATATAATAAATGGAATCGCGCTTTGCCAAGTCCTTCTCCTCTCATTTCTCAATTGTATCTGCATGACTGCATGTGTGAGAAGTGTTAAAATAATCGCAACTTGGACAATGGACATTGGCACCGATGATTAAAGAACGCGTATTCTACACTCCACAACTCCGTCTACCGATGGAGTGTATCATCTATACTGTATATAGTACAAGAGAAATTCTTGGACGGTGATACGACAATATTAGTTGGATTTAATCATTCTTAATTAATTAATTGTTATAATTCATAATATATTACCTATCATCTCAAACTCTTATCTTAAGTTTTTTTTCGGTGCCTAAGTATGAATTACGCTTAATATATAACTAAAATTAATTAATTAATATAGTTTTATGCGGATAAGATTATATTGTTGAATACAAGGAAAGTAACAATACTGCTTACCAACCAATAAAAAGAGGAGGGAAATTGTTATATTTGTCTTTTTGTGAGGCAGCTCCGGCAGCACAGTTAAATGCTCCCTAGGTATGTGTATGCATAAAATAATAATGAAATAATTAAAGAGGATACCCTTGAGTGTCCTATTATAACATAGGTCCCATCGTAACCTCCTCATCACACTCTTTGCACCTCCTCCATCCTCCATGACCATGACCATGTCCATCCATTATCATCATCATCGCACGCTCTAATTATTTCCATTATCATATCATCTGAATTTGTTCCCACCACCATACATACCTTATCCGTTACATAATAAGCAAGCAGCATGCGGATTCAAACGTGGCTACAAACATGCTCCAACGCCGCCACCGCTACGCACCAATCCACCATCCTCATACCCAACAACAAACATGCATCGCACTCGCACACCTGTTATTCCTCCGGATCCGAAGCTCTCACTTCTTCTTCTCAAGAAAGCAGCAGCAGCAGCAGCAGCAGCACTCCTACCCTCTGCAGCAACCTCTCCATACAAACCCTCCCGTCTGTTCCTTCTCTTCAGAAACTCACACCTCAAAACCTTAACTTCTCAGTCTCCCACCATTGCCAAACCACCCTCACACTGCAACCACAACGAGAACGGGAACGCTCTCGCCCGGTTACCTCCCTCGCTGTACACGGCCACCTCCTCTACGCCGCCACCGCACACCAAATCAACGTCTACGATCTTAACACCTGCGCCACCCTCCAAACCCTAAACTCGGAATATCCCTCTTCTGGTTCCACCAAAGCCATCACCTTCTGCAACGGAATGGTCTTCACCACCCACCAAGACTGCAAGATCCGTGTCTGGCACTGTAACAAACACCAAATGTTAACCGCTCTTCCAACCATCAACGACCGTCTACGCCGTTTTCTCCTCCCCAAGAACTACGTCACGGTGCGCCGCCACCAGAAGCGGTTATGGATTGAGCACGCAGACGCCGTTACCGGACTCGCGGTCTCAAAAGTTAACGATTTTTTATACTCCGTTTCATGGGATAAAACCCTCAAGGTGTGGCGAGTCTCCGACCTACGTTGTTTGGAGTCAGTGAAGGCTCACGAGGACGCGGTCAACGCGGTCGCAGTGTCCAAAGATGGAACCGTCTACACTGGATCCGCAGACAGGAGAATACGGGTTTGGGCAAAACCCAATGGGGAGAAGCGTCACGCGCTGGTGGCGACGTTGGAGAAGCACCGTTCGGCGGTTAATGCGCTTGCGTTAAACGACGATGGTTCGATTCTGTTTTCGGGTGCGTGCGACCGTTCCATATTGGTGTGGGAGAGAGAGGATAGCGCCAATCACATGGTACTTAGTGGGGCCCTCAGGGGACACCAGAAGGCTATACTGTGCTTGATTAACGTCTCTGATTTGTTGCTGAGTGGGTCTGCTGATCGGACGGTCAGGGTTTGGAAGCGGACTTTTGATGGGCAGTTCTGCTGCCTGGCGGTTCTTGACGGTCACCGGAAACCGGTCAAATCCTTAGCAGCAGCATTTCAAGGTGAAAATTCCCAAAACGATACCGTTTCGGTCTTCAGTGGATCGCTTGATGGCGAGATCAAGATTTGGAAGGTTTCCTTAGCTTCTTCACTGCCACCTCCTCAGAAATTGAATTGCTAGCTCTACGTAGATAAACAAGTTTTATTTTTATTTCTATTTTTAAACAACAAAAATTATTTGGTTTTGAAAAAAAAAAATGTATATGATGACATCTATCATCTATGTCTTGGTTCGGCGATATTAGCAAAGGGCTAAGAAAACAACTTTTCTTTTTTCATTTGTGAGATTTTTATTTGTCAAATTAATATTAGTTTATTCCTGCTGTAGAAGATTCTTAATATTTGTTTTAGTTTTAGTCTAATATATCTGTACTAATATTCATGTATTCTTAACATTTGTATTTTTTTTTCCCCGAACATATTGTTTATTTATCAGTTATCAGTCATTATTCAAACTATTATTATTGTTGAAATGGGAACAGAGATAATAAATTAAACAGTACGATGCATATTTTGTCATATTAAATTTGTACTATATGATTGCATATTCTATTTCATTCTAATTCTAATTCATGCTAACAACTCAATTGTGTTCGCAATTACCCTTTATTTAATTTCTTTTTTTTTTTTTACCCGTTTTACTAAATATGGTTTCTAATGAGACCGATGATTGTTGATTATTCAACATGATGATGATCCAGGCTCATGAGAAGTTACTGTACAACAATTGGCCGGCTACTCAGTGCAAGTTGGAATATTAGTTATTAGTAAGAGGACACTTAAGAGTTTATGAGCAATTATAAATAATAACTTTCATATTATATGAATGATAATATTTTTAATTTTAAATATTTATTTATTTATTGATTTTTAATTGAATCTCTAATATTAATTTCGTAGCATTATTCTATGGAGAAAAGCTTAGAACTAATTAGCTACCGTACCATACCAATTATGGCTTGATAATGTTTTCCTTTTTTTTTGCTTGATAAAAAACGGTGATTTCTGATGTACGCTTAACTAACGAGAGGGTTTAATACCCTTTCACACTTGCAAACAATCTTAGAGCTTAGAGTTAGCTAACACTACCATCTTATTCGTTTAGCTACGGTTATATAAATTGTCGCTAAATGAATAGTGTCAGATATTTTTATGGTGGTTTACCATATTTCACAGTGATTTATTATGAAGGAGCGCGACTCACGAATTTAAATAGCTGATTTGTAGTCAATTTGATAAAAACTAGCTTATTTTCATTCGATGCCATTTAACAATGATTCTTAACGATTGCAAAATGTACTATCGTTGTATTTTATATTTCGCCACCGTTGTTCCAGCGATTGTGAACAACGACCGCAAAATCGTTTAGCAACACTGTTATAGGCAACAATTGGTTAATCACCGCAAAATAAATAATAAAAAAAACCCGCTAAATCCGCCTTTATTGTAATGTGACCTATTGAGCTTTCATACCAAAATACTGCCAATTGTGAGATGGAATAAGCAAATAATTTTCAGTCAAAAAAAAATTATCAATTAAGACAACAAAAAACTCTTCTGATATTTTTATTATAGATAATATAAATATTGAATAATTTGATTCAGTAAAATTAATAAAACTTTCATTTTCTAATGTTTTGATTCAAATAAAATTATTATTTGGATAGATCAAATTTTGAATTTAATAAAGATATTATCAACCAACTCACAGTAATTAGGGGTGTTCGCGGCGTGGTTTGAATCGGTTTTAAGTAAAAAATCCATCCGATCTGAATATTAATTTTACTTGTAATTCGGTTTGGATTGAATAATTTTCTCTAGATAATCCAATCTAATCTGATCCAATTTAAAGCGGTTTGAATTGAATTTGTGGTTTTATAAATTTAAAAAAAATAATTAAAAAATAATAAATTTTAACATTAGAATATTAAATAACCAATAATAATATGATAAGTCTTAATAATGGTCTCTAGAAAAACCAATAAAAACATAATAATAGAAATAAGATTATAGGTGGGTTAAAATAAATAAATAAATAAATTTTATTTTAAATTTATAAAATATTTACTAAATAATAATAGTGCATAATAAGATAAAAATTATAATATTAAAGATATTATAAGTAAAATTTTAAATTTAATAATAAAATAGTACTATTATATCATTTTATGCGATTTGGATTGAATTGGATTGATTTTGAGAAATAAATCCTAAATCCAATCAAATCTATACGATTTGTTAAAATTAAAATCTAATCAAATTTAAATTAGTATAATTTTAATCGATTTCAATTTAAATTGAATTGAATGTACGGTTTAATTTGAATCTTTCAACGCCCCTTATAATAACTTAGGACTTAGCTTGCATGTCACTGCAATTGGAATATCATATGAACGGTAATTACAATTTCTGACCGTTCTATTGTATATATTTTTTGTTTTAATGAATCCAGGAAGAATTTTTGGATGGTATAAATAAGAAATCGAATAAATAATAAAATATAAATAATGATGCTAAACGACAAAAGAGTACTGTTTAGAACATGTACACAACACAATTCCGATCATCACCGGCGGTTTCTTTTGATTGAAACTATGGGCTGTGGAATTTAAAAAGAGAGTTTGGACTTGGGAATTGATTCAATGTTGACCTTCTGTTAGCATTAAAAATTTTAAAAAATTAAAACTAAATTAATTATTTGTATAAAATATATATTAAAATATAAAATTCATATTAAAAAATAATTTGAATAATATATATTTATGCACGAATATTTAGTAATTATATTTTGACGTATAAATAGTATAAAAATAATTTATGAATAATTTGAAGAAAAAGTATTTTATTTTATAATATATTTTTTATTTTAAAATTGCATTCATAACTCAATTTTGTTTTATAAGCTGTATTTGACTATTTTAAATTATTATGGTACCAAAAACTGTTAAAAAATGAATAATGGAATAAAAAATAACTAATAACTTAATCCTTAAACCACATTATTAGTAAGTAGTAACCAGCCAACATCCATTAGACTCCATCATCTGATCTAATGTATTAAAAGAAAATTAATTCAAATAGCAAGCAAGTATTGGTTAATTGGTGCACAAAGCACAATTAACATAATCTTTCTCGTTTCTCAACAATGGGGAAAATTTAAGTATTAATTGCTTGATAAGTCAAATTTAATGTAAATGACTAATTAATTAGAGAGTTTAATTTTGATGCACTGATGGTGTAAAAAGAGTCATCCAATTAGATTCATGTATTTATATGACTTTAGAAGTAGTAAATTTGAAAATTAATTACTTTTGATGATATGATAATACCTAATTGAATGTATGTGTAAAACTCTTTTACACTGACGATGCATGGAAATTAAATTCTTAATTAGAGATGAAGATATTGTGAGAAGCAACACAGCATGTTCTAGATTATTCCTCAAAGTGTATGCATGATCCGCTGACCCCGATGATGACAACCTTAGCTTAATTGCTTTGGAATTTCGATAACTGCATCAGAAGTCTGAATTGGAAATTCAATTTGACATACAAGTTGAGCACGAGCAGTAGGCAGGAGTGGTGGTGCATGCTGTCCTCGTCTCATCATATCATATCATATAATCTATAAAATTAAGTTAATTAATTAATATAATTAAACAATTGCTAGGGCAAGATCTAAACAAATAATTACGAATTTTGTTTAAGGGTATGCTGCTATATTACAAAATAAATTTTAATTTTTAACATTTATTTAAACAGGAGTTAGTTTAGGCTGACTATTCCACTAACCAAGTTGGCTGTAGTATATAGCAGTTGATGAATATGTTTATGTATAATCGGGTGAGATTTTTGGAGCAAAGACTAATCTCCCATTTAAATATATAGTGCATGTATGTACTCAGATTATAGTGATGTCGGCTGAATTCAGCAAAGATTCTGTCATTAACAAATTAATCGCTAATGGACAAAATATTTTTGATGTTTTCCCTTAGTCAACTGTGCTCCCGAAATAAATATAAAAATACATACTCGAAAATAAATTTCGTAATTGCATCAACATGGCAATAATATAGCAATCAATCACCTTGCGCGTGCTTATTATCCAAAATCTCTCATGTAGAACTGTAGAAGATAGCAGCCACATGCCCGCATATATGTTTTCTCTTCAAATTGTGATGGATGTATAAGCAATAATATTTCTATGCCTAAGTATGATTGGAAATTTGGAATGAGACAGCAGTTGCTTCATTTAACATGGAATTCTTTTTAATAGAAATGGCAATGGATCAGGTGGAGACGGGTATTTAGGTATCCAAACCCGTTCTGAATACCTATGTTTTATTCCATACCCAAATTTAAATTCATGGATATCTAATTTTTAATCCCACACTCAAATTCACGGATATATACCGCCCCATATCCAAACTCACGGGTATATACAAATTACTAAATAAGGATTATTATTGGACTTTTTTTTATAGATAATGGTACAAAATTACAAACACACTATCAAACAAACGAATCAAAACTGATTGAATCAAGAATACTCCAAGTCTCTAATCAGTTTCTATACGACGGTAGTGCCTAGTGAAGGGAGTGAATTAGGGTTATTAGGTTTCTAGACCAAAATTACAAAAGTATCCTTCCATATACAACAAAATTCCTAAGGAATCAAGTTTAAAATAGTAAATTTATACACACATATATGAACGGGGCGGGGCGGGGCAAGGAGTGGGGCGGGGCTAGCAATACCCATATCTGCCCCATATCCAAAAAAAAACACAACGGGTTTATCCAAACTCGCCCTGTACCCGGTCAAAGCATTGAAAAAGCCGCCCCGTTTGGAGCGGGGCGGGACGGTTCAGGTCGGGTCGGTGCGAATTACCATCCATACTTTTTAACATTTTTGTATATTATTCTAAAATCTAAATTATATATCATCCTAATGGATCGGGCAGTGGCACAACTTGCTCTTAATTGTTCATTTATTAATTATACTCCTACCTTCATGTTATTTATTTTTTAACCTTGCTACAAAAGGCTAAGGAAATAACCACGTATATGTCTCTTTCGTGCCAGCTTGCACTATGCTTTCTTGTTTACCCTGCTTGCCTAATTCAAAGATAATATCGATCATAATGTCAACTTTGAAATTCGATATGAGAAAGAATCATATGTAGTTTGCAGTCAGAGATAGTGTTGTGTTACATTGATTAATTCAAAGATTTTTTAATTATGTCATGTGTTAAGCGCACAAATGTAAATATATAATACTATCTGCCAAAAAACTGCATGTTGCATAATTATATTGTTATAGTCGTTTTCATAATCCGATAAGATGAAAAATTGAGGCTCACTTACACGGAAAAAAACAATGTTCCTACTAGAAATCGCAGAAAGGATCACTCGGGTATCGACTTATAACCTAGAAGATAATGAAAGCGATAGGAAGATTGAGGCGAACCTGATTTCCCAAATCAGGAAAGAAGCTAGAATCAAGCAACAAGCGGCAAAAGAGCTTCTGACTACCAGATACAACAAGAGGGTAAAGAAAAAAGAGACTTGGAAGAAGGTGGCTTAGTGCTGCGATGGAGGAAAAAAAAGCACAGCCCAAGAAAAGTTAGGAACAAATTGAAAAGGTCCTTATTGAGTAGTTGAAGACCTCGGAAAAAGAGTCTATAGGCTCATAGCAATAGAAGGCACCTCGCACATATCCAACCTCAAAAGCTATCATATGTAATTGAACGTAGCAGCATGTACCTTTTTTTCTCTATTTTTTATTTTTTCTCGAAAAAATAATTTTTTAAATGGAAATGTTTTAATGAGGTACGTAAACATTCCGGCCACATGCCATTAAACTTAAATCTATCAGCATTTACCTATTTCTTAAAACTCATTCATTTTTCTTGCAAAGTTTATTAAATCATCGTTATTAAAGACATAAAAAAAAAACTCAAGCAAAAACACAAACATTTCAGTAAAATGCAAAAAAGCCAAAGTTTATTAAATTTTCAATCACAATGCACATCTTCTTACTTTAATTTTTGAGGCTCGACACTCCATTCAAAATTTTTTGGACTATCGTTAAGCGACCTGACTTCAGCATATATGATTCTACTCTACTTCTCAAATCTTGAAAAAAACTTGGTTGAATCCACTTTTTTATTGTGAATGTGATTAAAAATATGTGTTACGTTTATCTAAAATCGTCTCCTAGTCTCCTCTAAGAATCATGATTTAGGAAGAATTACATAAGTATTTTGGGGCATAAATTACATAAGTACTAAGTAGTTGTGTTTCTCCACCCACCTTTTTTTTTTATATTGAAATGGGCCGGAGCCCATTCCTTTTATCTGTCATTGTTCTTTTTTTGGTTAAATATTGTATTTATTTTATGGTAAGCTGTAACTACCTAAGTTAACATTGGGCTTAGAGAACTATCAATTTTTTCAGTAAGCATTTTTCAGTGGCCCATAGGGCCCAAGCGGGAGAAAGGCCTGAGCCCACAGAAGAGCAAGTAGGGCATAGCAGTCTCCTTCTCCGATAAAGCGATAAACCCTAGCGGCGCAAAGCAAGGTTTATCCCATGCGAACCAGAAGGCTCTCCAAATTCTCTATATAGGTTGCTACATTTTCTCCTTTACTTACTTCTTTCTCTTCCATTTTCTCTTTTACATTGTAGCAGTTAGTTTTTCTTTTTCCCCATTCTCTGTTATCGTCGCTTTCGATAGGCGTTACGTTCTTCGTCTAAATTGCTATTGCAGAAGGACGTGTCAACGAAAGCGTATATCAATTTTCAACGTCGACCTTTCTGAGGCTTTCACGCCTCCACCAAACTGCGCATTCTCACTATCGTAGTTTGTTTTGCCGTCGCGTTGTTTACACACATTCGCTTTATTCGTATTTTTGTTTATCTTTTCTTTTGTATGGTTGCTTCTTCTGGTGAACATCCTTTTTAATTTTCAAGTTGGGGATGTTCTTGTTTCCGAAGCATATATCAAATTTTCTTCAATTAACCAGTCTTAAACAGCGTCATGTAATTTCTTTAATCTACATTACGCTACCTGTCTACTGGTACATTCAATTTTTCGATATATTTATCATCAAATTCTATAAATTATGTGTTGCCGATGATTTCCATTTACACTGGATCTGCAGGTTTGGTAGAAATGGAGAAGCCGTCAATTCCAAATGCATCGCCCTCACCGAAACCAGCTTCAAAACCGAATCAGAGAAGGAAGATTCCTTCGCCGAAGGAGCTGGTAGCACACTATGAATCGCAAGGGATGGACTCGCAGGAAGCATCCATCAAGGTGATAGAGGATCTACAGAAGGCGCTGTTCGGAGTGATATCGTCCGGGAGAGGGAAGAAGGACAAGCTTTTGATTGATTCTTCAAGGAAGATGGATGCAGTTAATGGGAGGCTGGCAGTTCTTGACATGAAGCTTGATTCAAAGCCTGGTTATGTTGAGACTTTTGCAATTGGGGTTGCCTCTGCTGCTACACTTAGAGGAATTGGTGCTATCATGCCTCATATCCTTGCCCCTCTTGCACAGATATGGAACTCTGTTACCACAGCCACTAAATCTACTCCACAATGACCATTTATTGTACCATTCTTAATTACTTTTCAGAACTTAGGACATTGTTCCTAATGTAAAAGTAAAAACAATTCCGTTCCATAATCTATGTTCTTATAATTCCCTGCTTCCAAGATTTAAAAAAAAAGGAGAGCATTTCGGCATGGACCCATAGATGCATATGGAATCAGTATAAACAACAATAGATTGAGCACTGTTTGGAGATCAAACTTTACAAAACAGAAGGACTAAGTAAATGGGTTTACATTTTTAAATTTAAACTTGGACATGCTAAATTGGAAGAGAAGATATTTCTTGACTCACTTTTTGTTGGGATACCAAGGCAATAAAGAGAGAAGACTTTTATTATCTTGTATGGTGTTTGGGTTTAAATTAACAAGAAAAAGGGGGTTCAAATAATATGTGAAGTGGTTGAGGTAGGTGATATTTCAGTCTGTGCAGCAGCGATACATGAAGAACTTTTCCATAGGACGACCGCATTCAACACACACCACCTTATCTGGGATTCTGCCATTGGTTCCTGGCAGTATCAAGCGGTTACAGTGATGTGGGGTTTGTAGTCCTTGAATATAATCATCCATTGCAGGCAAAAGCCCCTTGTCCTCTGCCTTGTCCTTCCACTGATCATAGTCATTGAGGCAATTCAGGAATGTGTCTCCCTTTCCCTTTGCCATCATGCTCTCTGTGCCTCTGCTCATCACAACCCACCCTTGCTCACTGCTGTCAAAGCTTAGAATCCTCATTATCTCAAGCATTATCTCATCATTTTCTACTTTGTTCCCCTGCTGCAGTTTTGAGTGCCACATGCTCTCTAGCCTAACCCAGAAGAACCATATCAGGGTAAGCCCAGGGTCAGGGAGTGTGTTGCTCAGTTTTTCTTCTTCGATGGCCGTGTTGATTTTTCGAATCTTTTCTCCTGGGTTGCTTCTCCCTACATAGATCATCTCCAGTGGTAACTTGAGAGTTTCTGCCAGTGAGCGTGCCGTCCTTGTAAACTTCCGAATCCACTCCATGTTGTCCCCTCCGTATAAGCATATGTATTTCCCTTCAGCTATCTGGAAGGAGTTTGGAAATAATATATGGAAGTGTAGTATGAAATTGTCAAAAGAAAGAATAGAAGGACTATACTATACTATACCCAATCATAGAGAGATGGATGAATTGTATCTGCCAACAGTTCAAGCCCCCATGACTCTTGCTTCCACAGTGCTTCCTCCCTTGAACTAGAGAAAGGATAAGCCAGGCTTCCCCAAATCCACATCATGTGTATTGCATTCACGTTCACAACCTTCCCTTGAGGATCCAGAACTACAATTATTGGCTTTGCGTTGTTGAAAAACCACACCTCCTTTATGTACCTGATGGTTGCTGGCTCCAATATGGAAGGGTCATAGAGTGAGTACCATGTCATCATAGATTGCAGCTTCATAAACTTGTTCTGTTTCCCTTCTGTCCATGGGGTTCCCTTGTCCACAACTGGGATCCAAACTAATTCGTATTGGCTCTCGAACCTGCTCGATTCCTGGCGCGATTCTTGATACATTTGTTCAAAGATCATGATTTCTTGATCAGAAACATGATGGAGGTCTGTTATGTAGAGTAACACAATTTTCTTCCGCAGCACCTCAATGCTAACCTGAAGACGAAGACATTGAATGTGGGGAAATGGATTACTACATCTAATGATGTAAGAACTAATGAGCATACATAATCATAAGTTAAAATATTAGTGAGTGGAATGAAGAGCTAATTCTGGGTCAACCCGTTGTTTGGTAGAGCCATCAAACAATGGCAATATATCATCCTTGCTGTAAATCAAGGCTTTGAGAATCTTCATGTTATCCAGGTGGGATGTCTGAAAAAGGAACTGAAGTGTTTCAAATGCTTCTCGTTGTTTGTTATCATCTGCATCATAACATGATATTTCAAACGTTTCTTCAACATATGTATCGTTGCTGTGGATAAGCAAATAAGAATGGCATACCTAAATGTTGACGACAGAGGTCGAGTTGCTTAAGAAGGTGGCTATTTATGTTACTGAGCTTATGAGCCAAACTTGTAAGTTCCCAAGTCTCAATTGTTGATGACATGAATCTAAATAAAAAACAGCCAAGTTTAATTCAGAATTTTAATTTGATCTAAAAATTTATAAGTTGCAAGGATATTTTGTATTGAATATTGATTAATACCCTTGACAGAGGCCAATGATGCCTAGAATCTGTGTTACGCAGGCGATGATACCCCGAATGGTCCAATAGACGGCACTTGGAATAAGATTGGAGGCAGCTAGAGTCTCTGGTGCTTCAGGGTCAATGTACTGAGAGGGAAGCTCATGGAACTGCATAATGCAGTTGGTTACATCCAACATGGCCTTGAGAAGGTGGCTGATTGCGTCAAACTTGGCTGCCAATTCATTCACTTGTTCCAACGTTTCATGGATGTGCTTCAACATTGCAACAGACCTGGCAAGAGGGTTGCTGGCATGAACCTGAGCCAGAAGCCAGAACTTGCCAAAGTTGGTCGCAAATGCCGCCAATGCTATCACCACCTTGGCCTCCCATGAATACCTTGACAGCATGCCTAGTATCCCCATGGTTGTGGTATGTGCATCTCCACCACTCAAACACTTGCAAGATATCTGACACAACCATGAACACATCAAGAGGTTAGAGTGTATATATAATCATATGTTATCAATTTTTTTTTAAAAATGATAGAAAAAGAAAACCTCGCAGGAAACTCTGTTAATTGTGTGGGAGGTGATTTCTAGCATGTCAGTTAACTCAGATTGTGGAACACTATCCATTAAGCCATCCAATTGCACTGGCTTTCCCTGTGTGAGTTTCAACACAAGTCCAAATATTTAATAACTATATTGCCATAAGATATATCAAAAGATATTCATAGATTATATTATAGAATAGTCTTTGTTACACCAAAAGAGAACATTAAATAAGATAATCGCAAAAGAATTGAAGATGCTTTTCTGTTACAGAAACTAATTGAATAAGATATACCTTAACAATGCCAGGGATGATAGAAGCAGCAGAGTTGAAAATGTGTTCAACGACATTAAGAAGAGGCCTGGCATCAATGCGTTCATCATCAACTGGAGCATGAGTGGCACGAATTTGTTTGGTCATTGTACTCTCATCTGATGCTGAAAAGAAGTGGGATCGCAACTTCCGGGGTACCATTGCCATCTTCAACAAGAATCAAGTAAGGCTGCTGCAACAGGAGGCTAAAATTTAACAGATACTAGTTTGGAGAAATGGTAGCTAGCTACCTCTAGCCATTATATATATCCAGTCATTCATGCCAAGTTGTATTGAATTTGTGCCTTGCTTGTTTTGGGGTTTAACTCCTCTACAAAGTAACCATGGAGAATCTGGAGTTTCAGATAAAGGCTTTGCCAGTATCAATCACTTTCATTTTATGGCTTTCTTGTAGTGGGTATGTTCTGCTAAACACTTCTAAAATTATCACACGAGTAGTGTAAGCTTTTTAATATTATTTTTAATCATTGTACTTCATCAGTAACTCAAAGTTTTGCTAAATGCTCTTCATTAGTAATCTAGTAACTCTATATCTTTAATCAAACTTTTGGATTCACATGTTGCAAAAGTACTGAAGGAATCATGTTTTATGAGTTGAGATATGCAAGAAAGGTATAAAATTCATACCACTTTTTGTGATGTGAAAGAATCAGACTATTTAAGCTTCAAAAGTTCAGTAATGATTAGTTCAAAGTAGTTGCTGTTACTTCACCATTATGTTGACTGATAGCAACAGGAACTGTGATAAAGATGAATGTGTCAATGTTAACTTATACTAATAATTTAGATAGAGTAATATATAATTTTTTTTAAAAAAAAGGTCTTGATCACATTGTAGTCTATAGCCTGCTAAAAACAAGATTCTCCATAAAACATACCTTACTTTACATTGCTGATTTGTATATTATTATTCACTGTTCACTGTGAGATATATGCTTACTACATTCCATCTTTCTAAACTAAAATTGGAAAAATACAAATTACAGAAGATGAGTACAACTAGATGACTTAAATTTAGGAAAGTATTGGAAACTAAATTAATAGATGCAGGAATTGGTCTGTTGATATAGTTTTCTGGGATGTGTATTGCCAGAAGATGAGTACAACTAGATGACTGAAATTGGAAACTATATCAATGGATTCCAGATAAGATTCAGTAAATTCAACAAGGATGATGATGTAGGTGACTTTTTCGAGAATGTCCTCCTTCCACTGTCAACAAGTTTGAACCATTGGCTTGAAGGGTCACAAGTGGTGTCTTTGCTCAAGCATTTGCAAGAATTGGTCACAATGTTGTTGTTGGCATCTACATCCAGACAAATGTTAGAACCATCTGTGAGATTAGATGAGAGATGCAACTTTGAATCCGAAACCATTTCCCATTTAGAGCTAGAATCTGAACATGATGAAGTAAGTGTTGCAGGGACCCCTTGTCCTTGTGCTTTTATGCAGAACTTTGCATCATCTGTTGATATAGTTTTCTGGGATGTGTATTGCCAGCCACTAGAAGCAGAGCAAGGTCCTAATATCAAAGGGTCTACCAATGAATTTCTTGTAAGGCATTGACCCGTCAAAGGATGGAAAATCAGTTTGTATGTATTGCCTTCTATTATCCCTGGCCCTGCACAACAAGTATCACACACAAACATATTCAAACAGGACATAAAAATACAGAGATGTTGAAAGAGAAAGAAAACATAGTTATGGTGATACCTCGAAATGGAAGTTGAAGTGCAGAAATCCTCTGTAAGTATGTAGAATTTCTAACCTGGCTCCAGTCCCAATTAAGAAGACCATAAAACTCCTCCATTCCAACAACACCTTGTCTAAAGTAGTAACTACCAACTAGGGTCCACCATGCCCAATCAAAGTCAAGATCAGCAGCCACTGCCATGAAGCAGTTGAGGTACTTGTTATCATTGACATTGGTACCTCTGAGGTCAAACCCAAACTCACTTATAAACAACGGCCATCCTAGGTCCACCAAGTAGCTCCATAAACCGTTATTGTTCCTAGATACTTGTCCACAAACCTGGTTTTGGTTTCCTTGTAGCCATGCTTGACCATCAGTGAACGCATACCAGTGTGCCTCAAACACTAGTTTCTCTTTGAAAGTGAGCTTCACTGCTCGGTTCTTAATGAAGGATAAGTCCTTATCAAAACTTAGGCCAGATAGAATCACAAGAACGTTTGGATTTGCTGCATGAACTGCTTCTGCTCCTTGAACCATATACCTTTAATTCAGAACAAGAACTTGTCATCCATAACATAGGAATTAAAATTTTATTAGTGATAATTATATTAGTTTATTACCTATACCAATCGTTGACATTCTGCCTTGGGCCTCTGAGTTCATTTCTCAAGCTGAGGCCAACTACATTAGTGACTCCATTGAAGATGGTGGCCATCCTGCTAAGACCCTCCACCCATTCATTTGGGTCGAAAAACTGATCCCCGAAGAATCCGTTTCCGTCGGTGTTACCGCAGCACCACCCTGGCACTGTCACGTGGTTGTCCAAAATCACCATGACATCATTCTCCCCAAGGCTTTTCACCACTCCCTGAATTAATTAAACGAAGGTGTAAACGCATTAATTTCATGTGAAGTTGTTACTATATTGTGGTTGCTTCCGAGTCTTAAATTATTATATTTATCAGTACCATACAACATTATCATATATGACAATTGGAATTATATGAAGTCAACGAAAAGGAAAGGCTAACAACAAATAGAAATGGATACCTGGAAAGCAAGGATAAGAGGAATATCGATGATGGAAGGGTTGTTGGATTGGATGCCGGCGATGGAATCAAGAAGGCCAAGGCTCTGAAAAGATTGTCTAACAGTGATAAGAGCGAGAGAGTCATTGGTGAGCAATCGAATAGGCCATGTGAGCCTCACACAGTTGAAGCCCATTGACTTTATACCCTTTGAGATCTCATCCACTGGTTTCTTGCTGAGTCCCTCAGCCACCATGGCTTCAAGATGAGACACCCAATTGAGGCATGCAAGCTTCACCCTCTTCCCTTGTTGGTTCACTATCCACCGTGAATTCGTTTTTAGAGGAACACCATTCATAGCAGGCTCTTCATCATCATCATCCACTGCTATATCTTGTGATGATGAAAGCATTGTTATTATGGTTGCACTTAGCAGTGAAGTGATGAAGGCTATTAGCAAGCACCACCGCCAATTCATCTTTGTGCTTCTTTGGTATCTGTAACTATATGGGGAAGGGGGAACACCTCTTTTTATATAGCTATATTATATACCTTCAAATTCATATATGCTAATGTCATAATGTACGTAAGCTTCGAGGTTTTTGGACTTTTGGTTATGAAATTTATATTGATGACATGTGTGTTAGGTGAAAAAAAAAAAAAATCAGCAGCAGAAAAAGAAAGGAAAAATAATAATCATGTTGGTTCTTGCTCAATCTGTACACTTGCTCCTTATAACGTAGTAGGTGATTTTCAAGTTTAGATTATCGATACAGTTAACTTAATATAAAATTGCTTGTTAAAAAACATTAGATGATTTAATTTGTTTGACTAAACTGTAATCTAATGGTTTAAATTATCAATTTCATGTGAAATTAAATGCAGATGAGTTACACCAATATTATTTTGTGCATTATTTCTGTAAAACAGTGACCTTCTCCATCAAAATTCACTAATTAGATTATTTACCATTCTTCTACAGAACAACCTATTATTTGTATTTGGAAAGTTATTCGATACGGATCTAAATTCATATAAATATAAAAGATTCTCTTGTAATACAGATTTTGCATCTTATATTTTAAAAAATTAAAATAATATACAAATATGACCCACACGTTCTTTTAATAAATCCTACATCTTTATATTTACAACTTTATCGCATAAGCCAATATTTATTTTCTTAACACATTTTAGACACATAATAAAAAAAGGGGCAAGATAGTTGGTTTAATAAACAAAAGATGAGCACTAATAATATAACTTGTATATACTGCTGCACCAGTAGTACCTGCAAAACGGTCAAATTGGATAATAGATAATAAATTAATTTGTGGATGAAATGAAATACTTAAAATATCTGCTGTTCTTCGTAATTATCCATTATTAATGACATTTTTGTAATGCAAATACATACCCGGCCCCTACTTGGGTACAAATTGTCAAAAAAAAAAAAAAAATCTACAACTATGCCTTTAAAACCATCTTTGTTAACTCAAATAATGAATCCCACAAAGCATATGGCAATTGTTATCTAAAATTATTTTATTTAACTTAATATATTATTTATTTAACTTAATATAATATATATAATTACACATCTATTATATTTAATATTATTCAATTATTTTAGCAATAACTAAACAATGCAAAATAAGATAAGCAATAATTAAAAAATATAAAACAAGGAGACTTTGAGCTACTTTAGATTGATTTTCTATTGTGTTCCAAATATTTTTATACGGTAAATCCAATATGGAGGAGGTTGTTGAGATTGAGGAAATCCTCCTTCTTCCAGTTTCAACAAGTTTGAACCATTGGCTTGCAGGATCGCACGTGAGTTCCGTGCTCAAGCATTTGCAAGCATTGGTGACAATATTATTGTTGGAATCTACATCCAAACAAACCTTAGAACCATGAGTTAGGTTAGACGAGAAATGCAACTTTGAGTCTGAGATCGTTTCCCATTTGGAGTTTGAAGCAGAGCAAATTATGCCAAGTTTTGCAGGATTTCCTTCTTGATCTGCTTGTAAGCAATAGTACGTTCCCTGAATGGTTAGAGTCTTTTGAGGCGTATATTCCCAGCTATCAGAGATAGAGCAAGGGCCCAACCTCAATGGGGCTAGTTTTGACTTCCTTGTGAGACAAAGGCCCGTCAAAGGATGGTAAATCACTTTGTATGGACTACCTTGTATTATTCCTGGCCCTGCATTCAAATAGTAAACATTGAGATTAGCACCAAAAACCAGAAATTTAAGAATCATTTGACTTATGAAAAATTGTAATATGTGTAAATTGAAATTTTAATTGTCTTGCTTTATGTCAAGGTTAAAAGTGTAAAATGACAAAAAATAATTACGAGGAATTTTGCTTACCTCGAAAGGGAAGTTGTAGGGAAGAGATTCTTGGCAAGAAGGTAGTATTTCTAAGAGTGGCCCGGTCTGGACTAAGAAGCCCATAGAACTCTTCCATTCCAACAATACCTTGCCTAAAATAGTAACTTCCAAAAAGGGTCCAATAGGCCCAATCAAAGTCCAAGTCAGCCGCGAGTGCCATGAAGCAGGGAATGTACCTATTATCGTTAAGATTGGTGCCTCTCAAGCCCACCCCAAACTCGCCGAAAAACAAAGGCCATCCTTGCTTCAACAAGAAAGCAGAATTGGTGGTAATGTTTCCATAGATTTGCGCACACACTTGGTTGAGGTTCCCTTGTACCCAGACTTCACGATCCGTGAAGGCGTACCAGTGCGCCTCAAAAACTAGTTTTCCCTTAAAGGAGAGTTGCACTGCTCTATCCCTAATAAAGGAAAAATTCACATCATATCTTAAGCCAGAAAACATTACAAGAACATTTGGGTTCGCTGCATGCACTGCTTCCGCTCCTTTCTCCATATACCTTCATATTTATAAACTAAGTATAAATAATAAAGGACAATTAACAGATAAAAGAGAAAAATAAAAAAGTTATTTAGAGATATATCATACTTGTACCAATCATTGACATTCTGTTTGGGACCATGGAGCTCGTTTCTTAAGCCCATGCCTACCACATTGCTGACTCCATTGAAAATGCTAGCCAGAGTTCTGCTTTGAAATATTTATCACCGAAGAAGCCATTGTCATCGTTGTCATTGCAGCACCAGCCTGGTTGGGTGACGTGGTTATCCAAGATCACCATCACATCATTATCTTCCATACTTTTCACAACTGCCTGAAACAGTAATTAATAATTGAATATTTGCATACTGTTGCTATATATTCTTTCAAGCATGAATAAAGATCAGAGAGGATATCATTCACCATGTGTTATTTCGGAAAGTTATTCGATACGGATCTAAATTCATACAAATATAAAAGATTTTCTTACAATATAGATTTTATACCTTACATCTCAAAAAAATTAAAGTAATATACAGATATGGACCCACACATTCTTCTAATAAAACCTACATTTTTACCATTTATATGTGTAGAGTATAAGTTACGGTTCTTTTCTACCAATGAACTCTAAAAGTAAAAAATAAGGTACATGACTAATGAAGTAACATTATTATTGGTTAGGAACCTGAAAAGCTTGGATGAGTGTGAGATCGATGATGGAGGGGTTATTGGCTTGGATGGCAGCAATGGAATCAGTTAAAGCCAGGTTCTGAAATGATTGTCTAACGGTCAGAGAAGCGAGGGAATCATTGGTGACCAACAGAACTGGCCAAGTGAGCCTGACACAGTTGAAGCCCATGGACTTGATCCCCTTTGAGATCTGATGGAGGGGCTTGTCGCTGAGCCCCTCAGCCACGACGGGCTCCAGATGGGCCACCCAATTAACACACGCAAGCTTGACCCTCTTCCCTTGTTGGTTCACTATCCACCGTGAATTCGTGTTTAGTGGAACCCCGGTCAGAGCCTTCACCAGTTCCAGTTGGAGTACCAACAAGGCGAATAAGCATCTTCTCCTTCCAATCATCTCGTCTTTCTTTTCTTTATGATGGGAAGGGACCGATATGCTTATGCTTATGCTTCTGCTTCACTTGTATTTATATATGTTGTGCCATGTTGAGTCATTCTTTATTTATTAAACAACTTCAGGTTCTTGTTGAATACACATTGATGGTTAGAGTAAAATGTTGTCCAACAAATTTGTCAAAGTTTCAAATTTTTATTCATCCACATCTATCTGAGTTATTTAAAGGAGACTATGTCACAGTCAACTTTAACAATTTGAGTCATGCTTTACACTCTGCAGCACAAGCCAGCAAACTAATCTATCGTCTACACATACATGTGGAAACATGATTCCATGGTTTTATTACCTTAACAAGCGTGAGTCAGTGAGACAATTTCTGCACCTTTTTAATATCATATACAGCAGACTATATGTGCACATGTATGTTAGTTGACAATTTTTTTAGAAAAAAAAAAAAAAAGCAGCAGCCCAGCCAATTGAGCCAATAAAAAATGAAAAGAAGAAAACAAAAATCATGTTGCATTGGTTCTGTTCTGAGCTGGTTGTTGGGGGAAGAGCTCTTCCGATGATGAAACTGTTCGGCGGAGCTTTAGAGAGGAAGGGCCACCTCGGCTAGCTCGTGAAACAGCGGGGGATGATACCTGAAAAGGCACTTCAACGCTCAAGTCAGAATGTGTTCACTTTAAGAGTTAAGTGAAAAGGAAGAAGAGAACATACCTTGCTTAATATAAGTTAGGTCTATTTATAGATGTTAGATATACTCGGTTGTGCTAGACTATAGTCAGTTAGGGTTAGATGTGTATGCACTGAGCTTAAAGAAAGTCGATGATGAGCTCGGCCGAGGTTTAAGGGATTTTAATGTGTTGTTGATAAGATCATTCGAGTTCGTTAAGATATTTATTTATTAATTATCCAAAGTGTTTTGCACGTATTTTTGTCATGCACTATTTAAGCCGATTTATAGGACATTGCTCTGCCGAGCTATAATGGGCCGAGCTCTATTGGACCAAGTTATAGCAAAATTACCGAGCTGTATCCATAATGAGCAGAGTTACATAAATAAAATAAACCAAGCTCTAAATTTGATGGGCGAGCTATAGAAAGTTAGGACCAAATCACGTTCTTGCACAATCGGGTACACTTATTACTCCTTATATACTTATATATTAGTTAGTAGGTGATTTGAATTTTGGAAGCTTAGATTATTATTTTGGGCATTGTTTCTGTTTTACAGAGACTTTCTTGATCAAAATTATTATTCACTAATTAAGTGATATATCATTTTTCTACAGAAAAATATACTGATGGTATTTATTTTCTAAAATTTTAGACACATATTAAAAAGGACCAAAGATAGTAGGTTTAATAAATAGAAAAACTAAGCACTAATAATACATAAAATCTTGAACTTTGAAGTCTGTATATACTATTGCACCAAAAGTACCTCCAAATGGTCAAATTGGACAATAGATATTAAATAATAAATTAATCTATGGGTGAAATAGATAAAATATCTTTTTTCCTTCATAGTTTTATCTTACATTTGTAATTTGCTAAGCAAGACTCTACATATATAATTAATGCCATCTTGCAATGCAAATACCCCTACTTGAGCTTCAGTACAATTGTCAAATAAAGTTACAAATATGCCTTTGAAAGCATGTTCGTTAACTCGGATAATGAATCCCATAAAGTATAGGGTAAATCCAACATGGATGAGGTTGTTGAGATTGACGAAATTGACCTTCCAGTGTCAACAAGTTTGAACCACTGGCTTCCAGGGTCACAAGTATGATCTGTGCTCAAGCATTTGCAAGCATTGGTGACAATATTATTGTTGGAATCTACATCCAAACAAACCTTAGAACCATCGGTGAGGTTGGATGAGAAGTGCAACTTTGAGTCTGAGATCATTTCCCATTTGGAGTTAGAACCAGAGCAAATTATGCTAAGTTTTGCAGGATTTCCTTCTTGATCTGCTTGTAAACAATAATATGTTCCCCTAATGTTTAGTATCTTTTGAGGTGTATACTTCCAACCATCGGAGTTCGAGCAAGGGCCCAGCCTCAATGGGTCCAGCATTGACTTCCTTGTGAGACAAAGGCCCGTCAGAGGATGGTAAATCACTTTGTATGAATTACCTTGTGTTATGCCAGGCCCTACATCAAATCCAAATAATAAATTAAGAGAAGTTGAAATAACAAAAAAAAAAAAAAAATTAAGAGAAGTTGATTCTAATCTAAATTTAAATTATAATACAAATTTTATCTTTTATATCCCATAAAAATTAAAGTAGAATATAGACGTGAATCCTCACATATTTTTAATAAAACTCACATTTTTACTATAGATATTTGTACCATATAAATTCCATAAATTACACTAATACCAAATAAATAAATAAACTAAAACAATACCAAAAAAAAGAAATTTAAACACCTAAAACACAAAATCAAAATGTCTTACGATTGATTTCTTAAAGAGTTAATCACTAAAGCTAAATTTTCATTTCGCTGGAAAACTGTTCTTGAATTTTAATAACAATAAAAATGTTTCCAATTTTCATAAAATGTGACAAAAGTATGTATATGTTAATAGTTAATATTATAATAATTCATTAACGAATAAATACTTTTGTCACGTTTTATAAAAAATTGAAGAATAATTTTGTCATTATCAAAACCTAGGGAGATTTTTGTTAGGAAAATAAAAATTTATGGACAATTTTGATAATTAACTCATTTATTAAATCAAAATTTTAATTATTTTTCTCTCACTACGTCAAAATCAAAATTATAAAATCACAAAATGGGCCAAATTAATGGGTTTTTGCTTACCTCGAAAGGGAAGTTGTAGGGAAGAGATTCTTTGCAAGAATGTAGTATTTCTAATATTGGCCCAGTCCCAACTAAGAACCCCATAGAACTCTTCCATCCCAACAACGCCTTCTCTAAAATAGTAACTGCCAACAAGGGTCCAATGGGCCCAATCGAAATCCAAGTCAGCTGCGAGGGCCATGAAGCAGGAGATGTACCTATCATCGTTAAGATTGGTCCCTCTCAAGTCCAACCCAAACTCGCTGAAAAGCAAGGGCCATCCTTGGTCCAGCAAGAAACCAGAATTGTTGATGACGTTTGCAGTGATTTGTCCACATACTTGGTTGGGGTTCCCTTGAACCCAAGCTTGACCATCCGTGAAGGCGTACCAATGCGCCTCAAAAACAAGTTTCCCCTTAAACGAGAGTTGCACTGCTCTGTTCCTGAGGAATGATAAGTCCTTATCAAAACTTAAGCCAGACAAGATGACAAGAACGTTTGGGTTCGCTGCATGAACCGCTTCCGCTCCTTTCGCCATGTACTTGTACCAGTCGTTGACATTCTGCCTTGGGCCACGGAGCTCGTTTCTTAAGCTCATGCCTATAACATTGGTGATTCCCTTGAAAATAGTGGCCATCTTGGTGAGACCTTGGATCCAGAGGTCTGGGTTGAAATATTTATCGCCAAAGAAGCCATTGCCATCGTTGTTACTGCAGCACCAACCTGGTTGAGTTATGTGGTTGTCCAATATTACCATCACATCGTTCTCTCCCAGACTTTTAACCACTGCCTGAAGTAGTAATTAATTGTTATTCTTTAAAAAATTACTACTAATTAGAAAGAATACTACTGCAACTAATAATCGTACATGAAAAAATGACATACTATATATTTTGATTTTGATACTAACAAACTTTTACTTTATTTTAAAAAAATACAATTTTATTTTTCGCGTGGATGTTATTCTAGTTTGTTTATTAGTGTTAACTAAGAAACACATGTAATATTTAAAAGTAAATCATGGGATATAAAAAATGAAAGGATTTATTATTCTAATGGCCTGCCAGGCTGCCACTAAGCGAATCATAATTAAATATGCAAACATTATTATATAATACGTTGTTATTAATTCGTAGTCAATCGCTATCATCACATGAGCATCATGTATGTCAGTAATTAATGTGTTCCTAGTTCCTACCAATAAATAACTAATAGAAAAGAAACATGCGTTGCGTGGACTAAATAAACTTTAAAAGTAAGAAATAAATAAGCTAATGTATAGGTCTAATTAAGGAATATTATTATCAGTTACAAACAGACCTGAAAAGCTTGGATGAGTGTGAAATCGATGATGGAGGGGTTATTGGCTTGGATGCCAGCAACGGAATCAGTTAGGCCAAGACTCTGAAATGATTCCCTAATGGTTAGAGAAGCCAGGGAGTCATTGGTGGCCAACAGAATGGGCCAAGTGAGCCTCACACAGTTGAAGCCCATAGACTTGATCCCCTTTGAGATCTCATCCACGGGCTTCTTGCTGAGCCCCTCCGCCACCACGGGCTCCAAGTGGGACACCCAATTGACGCACGCAAGCTTCACCCTCCTCCCTTGTTGGTCCACTATCCACCGTGAATTCGTGTTCAGTGGAACATCCGTCAGAGCCTCCGCCAGTTGGAGTGCCAACAACACCACCAACAAGGTGGAGCATCTTCTACTTTCCATTTCGTCTTTCTTTTCTTTCAGTGAAGAATAAAAGACGGATTCATATGCTTCACGTCTATTTATATGTGTTGCGCTGGCCTGGCCCCACTTGGAGCACCAATTTTTTATTAAACTTTATCCTTATCACTATTTTCTTTCTTAATACCAGAAAAATACATGCATTATCTTTCCATTTCTTACTATTCAAAAATCAGAAGCTTAAGCTATGCAATTGACAAACCGATTACTTTGATATATAAGTTTGGTAGGTTTAAAACCCCCCAATCTATTCTTTTAATTAAACAAATTGATAATTAATGTCGCACACCGTATATTTGATATGGCAATTGGCAAGTACTGCATGGTTTTTTTCTTAATATTGTTAATGGCGTAAAAGCAACCGAGTTCTAAAACAGATAAATTATTGGTTACCCATGTTTTCTTTCAAAGAAAGTATATATGTAGTTTGGCTAATAAGCATAAGTGATCAAGAAAAGAGGTACGTGTAGTATATACTATGTTAGAACTTGATACAGTATAGAATGTGTGTATCGTGACTCCATCCAGTTAGGTAGTTTTGAAGTTTAGTAAACACTCGAACTTAAAAGGTGGAAATTATTGGATTGTATTGGAAACGTGATATATAATTTGTCTTGGTTAAAAGTAGAGTTACATCAACATGGCATCCCTCTCAGAAAATGCCAATATAGTAGTTTGCATCTTATACTCTTAATTGTTCGCTTCAAGAGAAAGAGAAAGATCACAGGGTTATTGCTTCTTATTTTGGAGCTAATATACGACTATATATTGCTTCTACTTCTACTGCAACGTTCCTTCCTATACTTCTCTTTCTTATTTGTTTTTTTTTCCTTTTTTTTTTTCTGCAGGGGATTATGCTTTAAATTAACTTCTTTATTCACACTACTTATTCATGTGGCCATTGTCTTTCATTTCATGAATATAAAAATGCAAATATATATATACTTATTGTTCTTTAGGATGAGAATGTAGTTTGAGGTGGATCGTGCTAAAAATTCATAAAATATAGCTAATCATATAAAATTAAATCAAATTATACATATTTAGTTTCTGATGCTCTACAGCTACATCAACCAAAACCAGACAAAAAAAAAGAAAGCTAAAACAAATAGTATGCATTAAAATAAACCTAGATGAACCAATTTTTTTTTTTCTCACAATACACAAATTAAACTTCATATATACAAAGAGACAACCCATTTTCTCTATAAACAAATATTACGATTGAGTTGGAATATTAGTTCAAAATCTTGAATGTAGTTTAGTGTACAAGGCAGAATACTTAAGACTAACTCTGCTATTCTCTTTGGCTCCGATCCCCTGCATATATTCAATCACATTAGTTAATTTTGACTTATTTAATGCCATCAATATGAAGCTTAAATTTATGAATTATATATGAACTAACCTTGCTCTGGCAATGCATGCATGTGACATAGAAACAAGAAGTTTGAGGCCAAGTTAACTAGTAAAGCTTTATTCTAGTATCGATTGTACTCCTGCAAATAGGGCAAGATTCAAGATTCTCTCCACAGTTACAACAAGTCTGTCATGTGAGCAAAATATGATATATGAATTAGTACATTTCATAAAGTCTTATGATCAAGTTGAATATATAATATAAGCACTATATTTTATAATTGGTTACCTGATGCCCACAACCAAAGGCCATATCCTTCCCATTAGAAAGACAAATTGGACAAAGCTGCAATTCACAATCAGCTAATAAATCATGATGATCAAATCAAGAAAATATGCTAATCAAGTCGAATCTGAAGTTGAATAGAATGATCCTAATACCTTATGATCATATAAGCCACCTGGTGATGATTCTACACTGGTACCAACTGCATTATCATAGCCACTATCTGAAGGAATACTCTGCTGAAAACTATTAGTGCGATAAGATATGTTGCTGCTGCTGGAAGCCCTGTCATTCTGAGGTGGCGGCAGCGCAACTCTGTCTGGTGAATATCCCCTCGGAGCACTAAATTCATCAATAAAGGCAAACAAGATTCAGTGAAACATGTACATACACATGTCAAACTATGAGTAGTAGTGGTACTATATTTCATACCCCAATATGCCATGGTCTATGGTTGCCTTATATTGAGAAGGTATCTCCATCAAAGCTGATAGAGCAAACTCTGTCTCTTTCCTTGCTGAATCTACATTCTTTGACATTATTTCGGTAAAATTCACAAACTGCATGCAGGACATAAAATACAATATATCAGTATAGTTATGAAGATATGAAATTTGGATAAAGTGAGTAAGGCTAAGGCTGAGTGAATTAAGACACCTGGAAATTGTCGAAGGCTCGAGCAGGAATGTTATCATCAAATTCCCGCATCATATCCCACGGTCCATCTCCAACTCCCACCAAAACTATTGACAGTGGATACTCACTGCAATTTGTGAAAAATATAAGAATGCAGAATGGGAACTACAGAAAAGAGAGAGAAAAAATAGTCACCTGGCTTTTACAATTGCATCAATTGTCTTCTGTTCCTGTGGACTTAACTGGCCACGCTCCGTGTCAACGCTTCTAGTCACCTGTGCCAACATTTTAAGTATCATCAATGCAAATTGGAGTTTATGCTTAACATTCATAAAAAAAAAAAAAAAGAAAGCAATTGAAGTACATACATACATATGTATGAAAGATAGCTACCTGTCCATCAGCAATTATTAGCAAGACATGATATTGGCCACCACTTTGCTCAACAATAGTCATTGCCATCTCAATCATAGGGGCAAAAGAAGTGGGTCCTGTCACATAGTAAAATGCAATGAGTTATACATACTACTGATTAGCCTGATTCAGAAATGCTATCTAAGAACTAAGATAACTGATGAGGGCAACACCTGCTAGTTTGAGACGAGGAACAATTTCTCGGTATTTTGACAAAACTTGCTCAAATCCATTGCAGAAGCTATCATCAGGGAAGAAACTGAAGACATCTTGATCATGTGTTGATGCTGACAATGGGAGAAAAACACAGGAAAGAAAATCAATTTTGGAATTTGGAAACACTAGCTATGGGAAAGGCATGAAGATCTATATGTGAATCTGTTTGGCATTACCATCTCCGAATCCAAAACATGGAATTAAGTTATCCTCGTCAAAGGCAGATAGAGTTTTCCCAATAATGGAGATCGCCTGTTCATAAGGATTATAGCCATTTCCAATGTGATGTAAACTTTTTCGGTTGAATGATCTCTTCCCTGATTTTCAAAGTGAATGATATATATAAATCTACTAATCTAGTACCACAAATTACAACAAGAGATTCGATGATGAAGATGGGAATAAGATATAAAACCTGTCCACTCATTGCTTTTTGTGAAATCAATGCCGACAATGAGATTAGAAGATTCCAGGCCAGCTTGTGATAGAGCAGCAGTAACCTGTGTGCAATGCAATTACATTCAGAATAGATCAACCCAAAGAATAGTTAATACTGATTGATCTATAATAATTCTATTGAAATTTGAGGGGAAAAGTGAAAGAAATTCAGCAGTTAGTTTCATCCATATAATTTCTGAAAAACCAACCTTAGCTTGTTACAAGCTAGGACTAGTTTGTTCAAGGCAATGAACTGGCTACTGACTAAAATTTTTTGACCATACGTAGCCAAAACCATCATAATAATTGATAACATCTGATACTGATACAGGAAATATTCTAAAAAGAGTTCTCAATGATCCATCTACATCTAGCAGCTTTACTGCTAAGGTTGGATTTTTTGGTCATGCCAGGTCTGAAGATGCCTAAGTGTTATTCTTTTTTTCCTTTTAGTGGTAACATCACAAATGTTACACGAAAGTAATTAAGAATATAATAGGTTTCACTTTATTGAAGGGGGAAAAAAAAGCAGGGTCCTGAATATTTTGAAGATTCAGTTGGTTAAATTATTAATTTAGCATTACAAGGACAAGGAATATTTTGATTGTGAAACATGATCCATGAGATGATGACATTGACACTAGCAAAGCAATCTAACCTCGTCGAGTGAACGGTAATCATCAGCAATCCTGGAATATCTCCTATCCAACCTCCTTTTTGGCTGCTGATAATCGTAATATGAAGCGGGTGGTGGTGGCCGGTTTTGAATTGACGCTTGATATGCTGCATATGGTGGTGGTGGTTGCGAGTATCCACCATAATTTTCCCAAGATGAAGATGAAGCACCACCAGAACCGTACGATGACACATGCCTCCTATTATCAGCACCAGATTCTCTTGAGCTCTTACCTCCCATGATTGACTCCTTCAGAATCAAACCAAGGAAACACAATATCACAACCAAAGCTGTCCAAGTCTCCGCCTGCAAATTCCAAAACCATACGTATCTTCAGTTAACTTCAAAACAACGCTTATCATTTTTTCCTTTTTTCATTCATACCTCTAGATTCATTGCTGATGGAATTAATTATGAACAACTATCGATATATCTCACGTAGATTAGATTTGCTTTTCTCCTTCTTCAACTGATAAATAGATCTATTCAGATTTCAGAGAAAAGATGAAGAACTTGGAAGGAAATTAGCTAGAGCAAGGTCAAGTCAACTCCAACCAACTTTTCAACCATTTATTTATTCCTAATCAAACTTATATTCTAATTTATTTATATACAGGAAGGTCTTTGAAACCATCAACAATCAGAACCAATATCTTGATCAAGAATCTATACATACACAGGCTCTATCTGATCTAATTAAATAAACGGCAATTATTGACTCATTAGCTTGTTAACAAGAAGTAATCAATAATAACTCATTTGTTAAAATAAAAGTTGGCACGCAAAGTTAATACTTGGAGAAGAAATCTTGTTTGGTTATTTATTAAAAAAGAAACGGAAAGTTCCAAGTATATTTCAAGGATGCTTCCCAGTATTGCAAGTGTCATAAAGATGTAAAACAAGAAATGGAGAAATAGTGAAATACTTTTATACTTTGTCTAAGTTGACGACTACATTTTCAGGATGTGTGACACCCAAGAAAGTGACCCATCCCCGGAAAATACCATTCCAGTATTCAACTATAACAATTTACAATATACACACTACAATTTCCTGCTCTTTATTTATTCTTCCCTTCTTCTTCAACCACAGTTTGTTGACCTTTTCTCTCCTTCTTTTTTAGAAAAAGGACCACACAGTAAAACATCTAGAAAATATAGTGAGTAGACAATTTTTTAGAAGACAATATTTTGTCTTATCTAGTAGATGTTGTCCCCAAAGTTACATTGGAAGCAAGCAAGAGGAAAAAAAGAAAGAATTTGGATGCACTAAATACATATACAGCCAAAAGTGAAGGACTAGTAGTTACATTTCAATTCGGAGGTTAATTAAATATCGGGAATATATGCATGTGAGTGACCAAAAAAAAAAAAAAAAAAACCATGAATAATATGTGGTATTTTTTTTAACCGACGAATTTACGTTAGGTATGATGGATGATGATCTTTATCACGAAACATCCATAATTTTGTATGCATATACATTTTAATATTTTATGTTGTTGACTTGTCGTTTCTTATTCCCTAATATTAGGTGGAGACAATTACGTGGTGAACTGGTTAATAAACAAGCACAAAGTCACATGAATATTATTTGTACCTCTTCTAATCCATTTGAATATTGTCTTTTGAGATAAAAAATACAGATATAATAAAGATAAACAAACTCATAATATAAAATAAAACAGGTATAGTAATGCAAAATAGAAATAAAGAAAAAAAACAGAAAATCCTTAAAATTTTGTACTGTATTTCTTTATCCATATTTCTAGTTGAAAGACAATACTAAGTCCTAACACAACATTACTGTCGCTTTCTTCTTCCAACTTTTCGCTCACATTTACTTTGAGCTATATGGCAAGGCATCTTAAGCTTTTGGAGGCTCCAGGACAATTAATAAAAAGGGAGAATGGCATAATAGTGATCATAGTATCATACAGACATTTTTACATACAGCGCACAATTGAAGGATGAGTATTCAGAAAACCAAGTTTCTTTCTTTTTCCCGATATTTAACTTACCACAAAACACTCATAAAGAGTGAAATATAACATCAGAAAATCAAAGAATTCAAAACCTCGTACTCCAAGACTAACAAAGTCGAACATATACCTATAATCATCCCATATAGCATAACTACAACTAAATACACTTAGTGGTAAATGTTAACTCAATTGGCATTTGAAACCTGTACAAGATACAAAAGCTTAAGAGTGTTGTTGATCATTAACTTTGCATAATATCTTCCATTTGAAGGTTGGTAAAAGAGCTATAGTGTCCCAGTCAAAATGAGGGCCTGGGAGGCATTGGCTTCCATCGAAAGTGAACAGAACGGGATAAGGTATAATGTTTTTATTGAGAAAACAAGACATGCAAATCTAGACTCTTCGGTTCTTGTAATGTAATGAAAATGTATGTGCAAATTACTTAAATGAAAGGATTGTACAGGGTAGTCAAGATGGCACTAAACACCACCTTTGCTGCATTGATTGTGTGTGGGGCAACCTGTGGAAGCTCTAAGCTATGAAGAAATCAACATAAATATACAAATGAAACAAAGAAAAAGATTAAAAGAAAAGAACATAAATGGAAAAATGAAAAAGGATCTGACTATAAGAGGGGTTCTGAGAGCTCCATTTCGTTAGAAGCCTCCTGCTGCGTTTCAGGCCGCCGCTGAACTCCCACAAAGTCCATACCAAGCCACTGCCATGGCCAGCAAACATACCTAGGCCTGTTTTGGCCCCTTGAGTCTTCCCGGTTCTCAACCTCTTCAAGCTGATGAGTAAGCTCCTCCACTCTGTCCCTTAGTCTAGATGCCCTCAAGTCTGCCAACTTGAGAGATTTCTCAGCCGCATCTCTTGCAGCCATGGCAGCAGCTGCAGTCTCTTCTTTGAATTTTAGTTTCTTTTCTGACTCCAACATGGATTGCTTTGCTTCTTCAAGTTCCTGCTTCAGTGCTGACAACTGCAAATTTGAAACAAAAAATTATGACTAGGAATAGGAATAGTGGTATACATAGTAAACCAACTACTAAACGCATCTATACTAAAGCCAAAAGAACAGGGAAACAGTTAAAAACCGATAAGTAGTGGATGGGAATTTAACAGCAGGAATTGGGAGAGGGTCTCTTGAATACCCTCTGGCTGTAACTATAATCGTTTTCCTCTACATAAACCCAGATTCCAGAGAACAAATAGTGATCACATAAACTCGTTCTGTTCCCAACTATCTTTTATCAATCTTTGTGCTAACTCTGAACGAGTACTATCAGAAGACATGCGTCGTGTTTGGTTTGGCAATGGAGTCTCTTGGGGGGCTTGGGAAAACACTACCAGTTCGTTGGACTTTTTAATTATTTTGCTTGATCTTTATTTCATTTTAAACCCAGTTTGAAAAGCACCATTGATCATTGATTTTTACTATAAAGCAGGAGTATTTTGGTTTTGCAGTTGGCGTAATATATGTCTCAGTTTATATACCAAAGATAAAATATCACTTCAGTTCCAACTCACTTGTATGAAACATTAACTTTAACAGGGCAAGTTTGCAAATGCAAAACAAAACACACAAAATAATTTCATTAAACACTGATCATAGTAGGAGGTTTTGTATCGCAACTTAAAATTTCAACCTGCTATATTTATAGCAATAATTTTGACCAGCAAAAGTGTAATGATATTGAATGAATGCACAAAATATGAATCTAGATCCCTGTAATGGAATTCATGGAAAAAAGGTACGACTATCAATCAGAATTCATTTTTTATCAAATGTAAATATTGAAGTACTAACTTCATTTCACAACTGAATCAAGGGATAGAGCAAGAATTGCCCTCAAACGTGATTTTTCAACTATATTCCATGAAACCCTCCACATATAGCAAACATGGAAACAAATATTACTAACATACCTGTGCCACAAATTCTTGTTCAACGCCTCTACCTGCAGCAGCTTCTTGCTCTGCTGCCACTTTCCATCTGTTAATTTCTTCTTCAGCGGCAGCAATGTCCATCATTAGACCCTCAATCTACAACACACAAAGTGGCCAACTTAATACTGGGTGAAAACAAATACCGACAATCAAATATCCCTCCCTAATCATCCACTGCAGGGCCAAGACAAGTTCTATGTCCAACACCATATTCTTTATCATAAAAAACCAACCATTGTCAATTTGTCATGGAAACTAGATAAAATTAGGCTTAAAGTAACATATTTCAACTTACATTTTCATTAGCCACTCTATCCTTCTCTTCAAGTTCCTCTATCCGATGCATTCTATGGTCAAGCTCTTTAGCCTGAGTTTCTATGTGCTGCTTAAGTAAACTCAACTCTGCCCTTAATGCAGTTAAGAAAAACAAAAAATAAAGGTTAAGTCAGCGCAACTAGGAAACCAAATAAGCAAATTTTTCAGTGAATAATGGGGAATAAGGTTAAGATCTTCATTTATCAAACTCCAAATAAGAAACCTAGAAAATAACACTGTATTTGGTTCTGATTATAATGGTAAGTACCTTAATTCATCGACAGTGTGCTGCAGATTAATGATTTCAAGCTGTGATGACTTCACAACATGCTCCAATGCTCCAGCCTGTACACAATGTAGGCATAAAGAGCTCATTAAGTTCAAGGAACCCTAAAAGCTGCAAACTGAGGAGAAAACAATAAGTTTCATCAAGAATCAAGAAATACAAATGAATACTTTACCAGAGAGTATATTTCATCCTCCTCTTTTTCTGTTAACTCTGTCTTGTCATTTGAAACTGCATCATTTCCATCACCAAGAACCTTACTGAATTTGAAATCTATCCCAGCCTCCTTCAACCCATTCTCTGCAGCCTTAAACAGCTCATTCTTTCTGGAAGATGGATCAGACTTCATCCTCTTTGACAAAGCACTCCTTAGCAAGGAGCCAATTTGATCCTTTTCCTTAACTAGACGAGTTACCGTCTCATCCAGTCTCTTAATTTCATGATCCTTATCATCAACCAAATCCCTTGCCTTTTGAACAACAATCCTAGTCAACTCAAATATAGACTCCATCCCAGCCAAAGAGGCACGTATATTCTCCTCAACATCCGTTTCTTGCGGCACAAACAACGACTCAGACAGCTCTGAGCTATTCTGATCATCTACTATCCTAACAACATTACAAATCTGGTTATGAATCTTGGAAACATAGCTCAACTGATCAATCAACAATGGCCGCATCGACTCCATCCTCGACTCCAACTTATTCAAGTTATCCTCACACTCACCAACATACTCCTTCAACCGTGATGCCTCACCTTGTTCCTCCCTCAACTTGTCATTCAACTCATGTTCCATCTCGCTCAACTTCCTATCCCTATCAGCTAAGTCCTTCTCCAAACCCTCAACCACGGAACCTTGCTTTGCAACCTCCTCCCTGAGTCCACTAATTGTTGCTTCAAGCTGAGACACCTCAATGGCAATCTCGTAATTCCGCTGCTCCATCTGCTCCCTAGCCTCGTTCCTAGACTTCAAAGTCGCATCATTCTGTTTCAAGAGCTCCTCAACGATCTCGTTAGATCTCTTGATCACACCATAAGCCACGGCTGCGAGGCCGGTGTACTTCTGCGACCGTGGAAGCCCATTAGACCCGAAATTCTTGAAGCTGCTGACCTTGGCGGAAATCTTCTCCATGCCAGTCTCAAGCATGTGCCTTGAATTCCCAATCTCCGATCTCATAGAATCCCTCTCCCTCTCAACCTCTTCCAACTGCTTTGCAACCTCGTCCTTCGCTTTCTTTGATTCTGCCAATTCCAAGGAAACGGCGTCGTTCTTCCGCAGCGCCTGGTCACGCTCGCGAACGGCGTCGTCACGGTGCCTGGAGAACTCATCGCGCCTCTTGATAGCCTCCTGCGCGAGCGCCTTCAGGCGGTTGAACGACGCCTGAAGCTCGGACCTGGAGTTCTCGGCGGCGAGACGCGCCTGGCGCTCCCGATCAAGCTCGCCCAGAAGCTCCCGGAGTTTGTCGACGGAGACATCTTCCGGTGAGGGAGCTTTTGTTGCGATCGGAAGGGGATCACCGAGTTCGTCCTCGACGTCGCTGAGCACCGCGTCGGCATCATCGTTGCCGGCGGCAGCCATTTAATTTAATAACATATAAGAAGAAGGATAAACCCTAGGAATTGAAGCGAAGAGGAACAACGTTGGAGAAATGATAGTCTGAAATTAAAAAGGGAGTAGTGTTTTAGGTTGCTGATGAATTGACGACGACGACGACGATGATGATGTTGTTGTTATTGGTTGCGAATGGAAAGGAGATGGATGATGGTGTCGTGTTAATGGGTACCTGAAGAGGACGAAGAAGAAGGAAACACCGCACCGCACACTACCAACCAGTCCATTCCAGGAATTAGGAATTTCTCTATTTCTTTCCTTTTCTTTTTTATTTTTAGGATCAGGCCATTAGGGTATATGATTAATTATTTATTATTGATTTATGTCATTCCTTTTGTAATTCGAATAATAAATTAAGTTTGGGTGATGAAAAAAATGACTGAATAACAAGGGTCAATGGGAAAGGGAAAAGAAAAGGAATGGGTGAGATAGAATTGACGGTTGGGATGGTGCCACGTAGGATTGCTCAAGCCTCTATTTGAGAGGGCAGTTTCGTTAATTAACACTGAAGCGCACAAAGGTGGCTAACAGCGGGGCAAAATTGGAAAGGTGAGGGAAGAATGGTTGGTAGGAAACTTCGTTTCAAGAAAAGAGACAAGGAAACGGTGAAGGGAAGGAAGCTGCTTGATTTTAACATTGGGGTTGTCACTTGTCCCCATAAAGGAAAGTATGTATGTTACATAACCTAAAAAAAAAAAAATGGAAGCCTCTCTATTATATCAGAGCCTGGTTTCGATCCAGGGACCTGTGGGTTATGGGCCCACCACGCTTCCGCTGCGCCACTCTGATTGTTGCTATTCTTTACTCAACTATTTTACTTATTCATATGTGACAGAGAGATTGTGTAGTATGTTAATCTTCATCACTTAAATGATTACTAAATTTTATGCGCTTGCTACACATGTCAAGTTGAATTTCAGTCTGCCATGTTGTGAATTTCAGATACTATTGGACAAGGCCTTCAAGTAAAATTTAAAAGCCTTGGATCATAAAGAAATTTTGAACAAGGATACGAATAATCCCTGGCATCCTGGACTGGAGCAGAAAAAGAATAAGAATACAAATTTCTTGCTCTAAAAAAAATGACAAAGGTCAACCCATTTAAGCTGTTATTTAAAGAAGAAGGAATATGCAACTAAGTAAGTAGAACCAAAACCCCCCACCAATGTTCAAGGACAAAAAAGAATATGAATTTTACAATATGGTGCTGCTTCAGCGTTTCGTTCTGCATTTCTTTTTGAGCAAAACCCCATCTGGTGGACGTGTGACCATGACATTACAGAGGCCATAGAGATTATACGAATACCTTAAGATGCTTCCCAGTTTAGACCTTGCTCTGAAAACACCCCTCACACCTAACAAAACTCCATTGCTTTCCATTTGCTTCACAATGCGCTGGCTCTCTCCCAGTGGCAGCTGAACTTGACTAGTCACCATGTGAATATATGCAAACCTTGACTGAGCCCTTGCAGCAGAGAAAGGTTCCACATACTGAGTTGCAATAAGCGTGTTTCCGTAATATAAATAGATGGTCACTGTGCTGAAGTCTATATGAACCTTCTTGTTTGGATTTGTGAAGTTAGCAAGAACGGTGATATCAGCATTGAGTAGATATCCAAAGTCGAGGTATGCAGCATTCAGAGTGACACTAGATACGTCGAAATGAGGGCTCTGGGGGCGAAAAACAAGGTACACTATCAGGACTATCAACCCTCCTATGATTATGATCAGCCAAAATATTACGCATAAAACAGCACCACACCATGTTAGAGGGTTGGATTTTTTCGGAGGAGGCAACCATGGACGGTGGTGTCGCGGCCCGGCATGTTTCTGCTTCGGGTTGTGGCTGTGAGGTTCACG
>JASCZI010151059.1:52788-69891 GCA_036250425.1 Stylosanthes scabra | reverse complement strand
GGGAGAAGCCTTGGGGGATGACGTGGTGGAAGTAGTAATGCTCAGCAAGGTCGAAGCGAGAATGGGAGAGGAGGACGCCGATGAAGCGGTTGTAGTCAAGGCTGAAAAGGCGGCAGTTTGATTGGGTCATTTCGTCGAACACCTTGATGGCATTGTCGATGAGACCAGCTTTGACATAATGTGTTATATGAGAACGGTACAGCAGACGCCCAGCTCCAATGCTTTGATACATATCAGACGACAAGGGACCCAAATGCATTAGCCAAATCAACAATAAAACTTGAGCTACTATCAATTGAGTCATACTCTATTCTGTGATGCTAGTAAGTAATAGCAATTATATAAACAAACCTCAATGACCGACATAGCATTGTAAATACTCAACATTACAACCCACCGCGTCATCTTCTCATCCTACTATATGGTGCTGGAGACTGGAGACTGCAGCGGTGGAGCTTCGAGGTTGGAGGTGGTTCCTTTTTCTTTTTTTGGAACCTTATTTAGGTGGACTAGGTGGTTCCTTTTTGTTTTCGCATATTTGCACTGACTTCAGCAAATGGAACCACCGAGCCAGTCGTCATCTCATATTCTTATTGGGCCTACATGATACAAAAATTTCTAGCTTGGTAGAACTCCCCTTCCAAAATAAAAATATAATCTTCAATCACATAATAACACAAATATATAAGTCTTATGCAAATAAAACATAATATAATATTAACATAATAAAATATAACATCAAAACATAATTTCAATTCTCAAGTCTATTTAAATTTTTAAACAAATACAATTCTTGAATAACATAAAACTTATTATCATGGTTATAATATTGCTTTTTGTTATATAGAAAAATTATATAATTATAAAATCACATAAGTGTGGACAAATGAGCCATTGAACCTAAATTTTTAAAGTTATAAAATTACATAATTATAGTTCAAAATTAACTTCATACAAATACTATTATATTATTTAAAAATTTTAATTGTTTATATATTACGGGCCACTGGGCCGGGATCGGGTGACCCAAACTTTGGCCCAATTCCAATTTCGTATTTTTACTTAAGATGGTTTTATTAACTTTGGTCTTAACTCTATCGCTATAAAACCAGGCAAAAAAAAAACTAAATTTCATTAGGTCCAAACCGGAACTCGGATTGATTTGGGTCATGTACACCTAACACCCCTGCTACATAGCACGGGTTCCACACTTTGGGAGTTAACGACCCTTTGGTCCTTGACTCATTGTATTGTTTGGATTACATTAATGACGTGTTTGGGAAGATAATGGTAAGAGAGTTGAGACAAATAGACAATGGACAAGTCTTCCAATCCACTCTCCCTCTTGACCAGAAAGCTACCCAATTCACTTGCTCCTTCCTCCATCGCCACTTTTCTTGACCTCTGCTATTTTAAATTTGCTTTCATATGCTGATAATAGTTGCTATAGTAATGTATCTGTAGTATATCAGTAGGGCTTACTTAATCAAATAATATCTCTGCCTTACTTAATTAGATTTTCTAAGTCACACCACGATAGCAACGGCCAACGGGCACGTCTTTTACATGTTCCATATTGGTATTTCAAAAATGTTTATAAGTTTTTTTTGGTAAATTTATATCGCAAAGTAATAGCACTATTAAGGCTTAGTAATTACTCACAATAAAATTTTTTATATAAAAATAATTAAATAATAGTTAAAATATAAATATATATTATATAAACAATTTAATAAATATATTAAATTATTTTTATTTATTTATCGTAAATACAAAACTAATTTCATTTATTTCATAAGTAAATTTATCAATATTCCAAAAAGATTTTTAATTAATTAATTAATAATTAATTTTAAAAAGAAAAAAAATGTCACTTGTAACGTACTTGTGGAGAACTACACCTTGGTTCTTACTTCTTAGTTCTTAAGACCAGAGATAGTGTAGCTTTCACGTTGACCAATGACCATGAAGTGTGAAATGTGAGAGTAAGTGTATAGTCCAAAATCCAAACACAGTGGCCAAATAATCATAAAATAATCATCGTCCTCTTTAGGTAGCAGCACTGACCCTATTCCTCAGGATCCAATTATATCCAATCCGGGTGGTCATCGGAACGGGCTTGCTTGCGAGTAGAATTGAATTAGAATTTAGGCTCAATTCTATTCTCCCAATTCATATTTCATATATAATACATAATTTTTTTTTAAAAAATATTAGCATTAGAGATAAAACACATGATTTCTTAATTATATAAAAATACTTTAATCACTCAGCTATGATTTTAATTAATAATTTTTACACTTTGAATATGTGAAAACCTCTTTTATTTACATACATTTATAAATATGAAATTTTATAAACCCTAATTTTTAAATTAAATCTCTCATTCCACACTATGTTGCGGCAATCCTAATCTCTCAAACTCTTAAACATTCATAGAATATCAAAAACATCATACTCTCATTTTCTTCTAAGCCCCAAGCATTGAAGTAGCTATCGAAATCTCACCGTTGCGGCCTTCTCTTCAAAGACGGAACGTAGCATTGGTTAGGGCCGGCAATGGCCACCCCTAAAATTTAATTTTTTTAAAAAATTCTTTTTAGATATTTACAAGTTTTCCTAAAAAATAAATTTTGTCTTTTTATATTTTGTAATCTAGGTTAGAGTCTATTTTTTTATTTATTATTCTTTTGTCACTAATTGGAATTTATTTCTTTTTTCCGCTTACTTCCATTTATTTTTTACTAACATGTATGCTTTTTTATTTTTTAATTATTCTTATTAAGAAAGCTCTAATTTTTCATTAAAATAGTAGTCCACTTATTAGGGATGCAATTAATTTAATTATTAAAATATTTCTTTCATGTTTTGTTATTTAATTATTTATACCAAATTTTTGTTTTTTGGTGACATTGATATTGAGTTTATACTGTATAAGTGATAAGAAAAAAAACTATATTTATTATTTAAATAACATAAAAAATCCGCTCTTGTAATATTTTTTTATTATATTATGATATTTACATACTTTATTATTTAATATTTTTAAATTTATACATGTATCATCTAAATTTTAATTTCATGAAAAATATTTAAAATTTTTAGATCAAGTAAATCATATTTTGATATTGAAAAAATTTGGTCACCCCTAACGTAAATCTCTAGCTCCGCCCTGTTTCCCTCACCTTCGCGTCGAGGCCCTCCTATCACTGTGGCTTTCTCTCACGTTGCGGTCTCACTAGTCGCAACCCGCAGGTAGGATTGGATATCTGTAGGATGAGTACGGATAAAATTAGGATTGAAAAATTTTCAGCCCACAAATAAAATATGATTGAAATATAAATGAAATATTAATTTATGGATAAAGTTAATTGAGATTAAATTCTACCATACCCTATTTATTGTCACACCTAGTCTCTCCCCTTCTAGTTCACCACTTCACCTTCATTTTTAGGGTAGCCTTGTTTTTTTTTTTTTTTTTTTGGAATAAATCAGGGTAAACTTATGTTGACAACTATAAAATTGGCAAAAAGATTTTAAATCCTTTAGCAGCTATTTAAAATTCGAAAGTACTAACAATTAATTTGGTCAATAATCTTAATGGTAACACTTTATTTAGTCTTAGCTTGTGTGCAATCACTCAAATAAACGTATTATATAAATTAGAGGAATAATAATTATTTACCATATTTTCTATAGTCAAATGATACCATTAAAGACATTATATAAATTAGAGGAATTGACACACAAAATATAAATTAGAGGAATAATAATTATTTCCCTTATCTTCCTTAATTAGTCAAATGATACCATTAAAGTAAAGTGATTTATTATTTTCTATCTAATTATATTCTTTAATTAGTCAAATAATATTTTCTTTAGTCAAGTGTTTTATTAAATCCAATTATCTCTTAAATCTACTAATCAAACAATACATTGATGTACAGATTTATTATTTTCTATTTTTATATTTTACTTTTTTGGTAAAAACACTATCGTTTGAATGTAACGTATACTCTTTTATTACGATTGACCGGGAAAAACGTTAGCGAAAACAAATTTTGGTCATTTATCATCAAACCAAATTTGAAGATGTAATGTAAAATATATTAAAATAATAATAATAAATAAATAAACAGAAGGTGTATTAACACATTTTTTTTTTCTTATTTATGAATTTGTATTAAAATTTGAAAATAAAAAATTATATTCGTAATATTATTCAATTATTTTATTTTTGCACCAAAATTAATCACTAAAATTAACTATAAATATATAATACATATATATTTTATATTTTGGTGATTGATTTTGGTGTTTATTAACCAGGATTGAATATTAATTTTGGTTAAGAAAAACAATTATAGTAATTAATTAATGAAAAATAAAGAAGGTATGGTGTGGTCAAAGTGGTAGAGGAGGAGGGAGGAAGAAGTGCGAAGAAAGGCGCAACCCCTCCTAAGTCCTAACTACCCTCTTCCTCTTGAGTTTTCCTTTTCCCTCTGCAGCTACGGTTTGGGTTTAGGAGAATACTGATTTCTCATTTCTCATTTTTCACCTTCCAAGTTCCAACCATTATCAAACCAAGTAAAGTAACCAACCCTCTCCACATTCACCTTGGCTTCTTCACAATTCAGATCCACCACACGTAACACACTTGAATTTTCCTCTCTTTGACACGGTCAAGGGTTTTACCTACCTACCGTACTATCCACCACCATTTACCTTCCTCTCCTTTTCATTACTCACATTCTATTTTCCTTCTCTTAACATGCTCGGCCAAGACTCTACCGCTACCACCGACCGCTCCGCCGCTCCTCGTCGGATGCCATATTCCCGCTCAGCTTCCTGGACTGATCGCTCTCCGCCCACCTCAAGGCTCCCGCCACTCGCAAACAAGCCGAGATCTCTGCTGCCGCCGCTTCAGCCTCTTGCCATCAACAGGCGGAGCGCGGAGGATTGGCCGAGCGCCGGATCTGACGATCTCGGCGTGTGGCCACTCCCACAGACTCCGAGAGGTTCATCATCGGAGAATTCGGTGAAGGAGTTCCAGTTCAAGAGGGACAAGCTAGCTTTCTATGACAAAGAGTGTTCTCGGATTGCGGAGCACGTGTATCTTGGGAGTGACACGGTGGCCAAGAACCACGACCTCCTGAGGCAGAACGGCATCACTCACGTGCTCAACTGTGTTGGCTTTGTTTGCCCTGAATATTTCAAGCGCGATTTTGTTTACAAGACTCTCTGGTTGCAGGACAGTCCCACAGAAGACATAACCAGCATCCTCTACGATGTTTTCGATTACTTTGAGGATGTTAGGGAGCAAGGTGGGCGCGTCCTGGTTCACTGCTGCCAAGGGGTTTCCAGATCAACCTCTCTGGTGATCGCGTATCTCATGTGGAGGGAAGGGCAGAGCTTCGAGGATGCGTTTCAGTATGTCAAGAATGCCAGGGGTGTCACCAATCCTAACATGGGTTTTGCTTGTCAGTTATTGCAGTGTCAGAAACGGGTACATGCTACTCCCGCTAGTCCTAATTCCATTCTCAGGATGTATAGAATGGCTCCTCATTCACCTTATGATCCTCTTCATTTGGTTCCCAAGATTGTGAACCATCCCTCTCCACAAGCCCTTGATTCTCGTGGTGCTTTCATTGTGCATGTTCCTTCTGCTATTTATGTTTGGACAGGCAAGAATTGCAATTCCGTTATGTCTTCGAATGCAAGAGGCGCTGCATCGCAGGTTGTTCGCTATGAGAGGGCTACGGGCCCTGTTCTTACCATCCATGAGTATGAGGAGCCACCCGAGTTTTGGGTTGCTCTTGCCACTGCTGATTGTGACAAGGGGGAGGATGAGGAGGAGGAGGAGAAGGAAGGAAGCATGGGGATTGATGGTGTTCGTCCTAGGAAGGTTAATGATTATGATTTGGATTATGAGATTTTCCAAAAGGCACTTGCTGGTGGGGTTGTTCCACCTTTCTCTGTGTCTAATGCAGGCTCAGAGACTTGCCTTCCAGCCAGAGAAAGCGGCTGGGGGAGACTGCGGCGGAAGCTCGCCAGCGGTTTCATGAAAGGGTTGTTCACTTCATCCAAAAAGAACTCTACGAATGAAGAAGCTTCTCTTGTCATGGAAGAAGCAAAACCAGTTGATCCGAATGAATGCTCAGGCAGTGCAAAAGGTTATGTTGAAGTGATGGATCATTTTGTTCCTATTGTGCAGGTGGATTCATCATCACTCCCAACATCATCAGATTCTCTTCCTTGTTTCCTTAGCAGCAGTTCCAAGTCACCAACACTCTCACCCTCCAGTTCTGATTATGCGAGTTCATTCACATTTTCACCTTCCTCAACAAATTGGTCTTCTCAGCAGCCATCACCTTCTACTTCTAGCATGGACTCAACCGAAACTATTCATGCCAAAGATGCTTCTTTATTGGACAATTCCTCTTTGTTTCACAAGAAGGGTGATGTGTTTTTGGCTGATCAAACTTCCGCAGGGTCTAACTTCTTTTTGCCATTGAAAGAGTGCTCACCCTCCATTGCAGTGAGAAGAGGGAGTAATCCACCACCTCGCATGTTGCTTCCTTCTTCGGTCACCGAATCGTCCCATCCTCACCGGAGCAAGATCCATGTAAGATCAAAGTCATTTTCTTTGCCGGAATTGGATGATAGCTTTGTTAAAGAATGTTGATTTCAAGCAATCTGGTCATGGTTCATGTAAATAATGACTATCCTTGAGATTTAAGATATAAAGTTAACTTGATTGATGAGAGTAGTTGAGTTTTCATTTTGTGTAATCCAAATGTTCTATTTTTGGAGGTGACTTTGCTCTGGGGTTGTTTGAATGTTTTTTCAAGGTGTAGCGTAGGATGAGAAATAATAACTACACTGATAGCACCTTGAAGGCTCAAGTACATAACAATCATGATTAAATTTAAGTGAATATTATGGAACTCTATTTTTCTCCTTTTCTACCATTTCTTTTGTTCATTCAAGCATGAGCTAGAATATGAATATGACATTGTCATGGATGTTAGCATCATCCTTTACTTATTGGTTCCATTAATAATTATGTTACTATTAACTATGTTCTGCAAGAGAGAAAATATGGCTTCGTTCCACCACCTGCACAGGGTCCGGGAAATGCTACATCTGTTAAACAGACTTTGCCTGCATATGATGAAAATGATGATGATATCATATATTTAGCAATGAAAGATAATTCAATAATATGAAGAATCTGAGTGTTTTACAGACATGCAAAGGCCTCCTCTTTGCAAGCATGAATGTTGTGATGACAGGAACCATTGCAGCAGACAAGTGCTTAAGCGTGTGACCACTCACAATATGCTGAGTCAACATATAAATCACTCTGTCCGTGCTCTCTTGCACCATAGCTAGAGGATAAAATCCTGCAAAAGATTAAAATTGGAAGTTGAATCATATTCATAAAAGAGTATTGATTGTAGTTTACTATAATAATACTACACATCAGAATTCCAAACCTGAAGCCAAGAGCCAAAACGATGAATGTGTGTAGGTTGGAGGCAACAAATAAGCCATTAGAGGTATGGCAATGCATGATGCAAATTGGAACATGCCATATAGACGGATGTCATCAAAGAACCTTCATTAAGAAGAACAAAAAACGTGATGAAAATTACTCTACCAATGAGAAAAGAAAACTGTGTTTAAATGGGAAAGCAGGCCTGCCTCCAATACACAACGGCTGATATGGCCCCTATATTTAGAGGCGCTATGGAAATAATTCCCTTCTTCTCATCAATTCTTTCAGTGATTAGAGTTGCTACCAGTGATGCAAAAGTAACGGCCATCTCCAAGAACAGAGAAACAATAAAGGTGTCAAAGTCAAACTTAGATGCATATAAATAAATGGTATGAAATTGAAATCACTGACCGGCCACCTATCCCAGGCAAGGCGAGCATCATTGGGGTTGAGATGATAGTATGCAGAACCCAAACCAGATGCAGCCACACCAAAGTAAAAGCATGTCCAACCCCATATTTCACCTTGCAACCTTGTTTTTATTTGGCAAATACTTTAGTTGTATCGTTAACAACAAAGATAATGAAATAATACAGAGAAATATATTTGTGTTGACAAAAATGACAACACCTGAAGTTGAAATAGTAGTTTTGGTGATGGCAAAGCGTAAGGCCAACTAGACCAATGATCAGCAGCGGAAGATTTGATATCACATTAAGTGCATGAGGGATGCCTGAAGAGTGAAGATTATCAACAGATGAAATAGTGAAGGTGACATATTCAATTTATTAAGTTGGTGTGAAATTGAAAAGTGGAAAATAAAAGAATACCGAAGAAAGTGCGTTTGTCAGCGAAATCATGGTACTTCTGAGGCTGAGGAATGGAAGGGGTTACCAGCATCACTAAAACGAAGCAAGCAACCACCGCTCCCAATGCATGAACCACCTTGTCTTTACTCATGTTTCTTCTTTCCAGAATAGCTGAGAGAGACAGAGAGAGAGAGAGCCATCATGATATAGGAGTAATGCGGTGGCGGTGGCGGTGGATTAGACCAACAAAATAAAGAAAACTTTGTTTCTTTCATAATTTTAAAATGAGAGGAAAAAAAAAAAAAACATTACAAATAAAATAGAAATAGGACTATATGTGATGGCCGTTCCTCTGCGAGTTCATGGCTTCAATTCACCGATTGAGTATTCAGTTACGTACATTTCAATGCAGAGTGCTCCTTACTTTGTTGTTCTTCACTGCCAGCTTTGTCTACTTTTAAGCTTCTTCTTTTTAATAATTTTATTATTGTTGTGGACGAATGTGATTAACCTTTTTCATGTAAGTTACCCACCAAACTGTAACGGGGAGAATCATTTCACCCATTCCCAATGCATGTTTAAAGGGAAGATTATGATTAGAGTAATTTTATTGATACGAGGTTCTATCACTTCCATGGGCATTCCCAAGATGAAATATGTACCTTCCAGGTTGCAAGTGCTTCCCAGCCATGAGGGGAAAGTGCACATATTGGTTTATAGCATTGTGGATAAGGTGAGTAGGTGATAGTCACCTGCATAGATGAGACTTGGCTAATAGCTAAATTCATTTTCCGATGGGTTGACCATTCTCTTGAGAGTGAATAGATTTTTTCTTTTTGGGAGAAAATATTAAGTCATATTTTAATTTCTTTTAAATTAATATATTAGAATTTACTAGTAATAAATAAATTTATAGGTGATTAAGACATTATTTTTTAATTTTATAAATTCTTTATGTTTAAATTACATGACAAATTATATAACAACTTGATAAATATCAATTAATTTAATCTTATCATCTTATTTGTTCCAACATATGATTAGTTGACTACTCATCTTTGAGTAAGAGTGAGTCAAAGATTACTAACCTATCCCATCTTGTCCAAATGAAAAATCGTAACTAGATTTATGTAAACTCCCTTATCAATTTGTTTCTCCTAAACTGATTAACGATATGCTTGATGACTGACAATCTTATCAATTTAGATTTATTAGTACTTAGTTATTGCCATGATTTTTTACCAAAAAGAAAAATTGTGCTTCTTTCCACAATTTACTAGATGCTAATCATATATATAGATTAGTTGATGAAATCTTACAGAAGTAGTTAGTGCATGGATCTTTAAAATCTAATTCACACATTATAGGTATAGGAGCTTACCACAGTGATCAACAGCAGCAAGGAGTGTATATTTGAATTTTGAGCAAGGAATCTGGCTCCACGACATCCACGTCCACGTGCAGTTAGTTCTGACATTTGAAAGCACATGATCTCATCTTCACTCAAACACCGCATCTCACAAATCTATACGTCAGAATCTTTTCCTGTGGAGTAAATTCCATCATGGATTAATTTTTATTGTTTAAAATATGTTCATTTTTAAACATTCTTTCTTAAATAAAATGCGTTCATTTTTTAATTAAATAAATATTAATTCTTCATTTATTATATTTTATATCAATAAGTTAGGTTTAAGGTTTATGTTTTGAAGTTATGCATGACCTTTTATTTTTTAACTTTTCTTTTTTATTTTTATTAATTGACTAATTTTTTTAAAAAAATATTACACTCCTTATTTTTCTAAACCATATTTGTCGATTAAATATTTTTGTTTCAAAAGATATTCTTATATATTTATAAATAAATATGTTTAAATTTACAATAATAACAAGTAGTAAATAATATAAAAGTTAATTTTAGTTAACACTATATAAGTACAAAGTTTACTAAAGAAAAATAGATTTTTTTCTTCTCTTATCTTATTTTAAATCTCCTTTTTTAACTTGGATTTCAGAGATTTCGTATAATTGAATTTTAGATAATTTTATTTTTAATAGTTTTAAAATTTTTTTTCTTATATTTATAAAGGAATGAAGTCTTCCAATTTAATAGGTAGACATATTGATTTATAAAATATACAGAAAATTATATGGTATTAATGAAGTATTTAAATAAGATAAAGTATAAGAATTCAATTTTGATCAATTTTTTTATGTCACAAAAAAAAATCTATTTTTTTTTTAAAGTTTAAACGACCATTCATCACTCCAGGTCCAAAAAAAAAAAAAAACAATTAATGCAAAAGTTAGTTATTTTTTTGTTGCAAGCAAAACTCAAAGTACAAGATAAAAATCATGTACATTTTTGCGGTAGGAATCCATGTTAGACGTAGACAATGAATCCAAACGAGAAACCGAGAATCTTGAACAAAATTGGCTGTCTCCCTCTACATGCAGTTTATCCAAATTCTGAAGATTCCTTTGTTTGTTTTAATTTGTACAGGTGAGTTAAAATTGCAACGAAAACAAGTGTCGTACGGTGAAGTGGTGGTGCTAATCGCTGAATTTTATTTCAAAGAGTGAGGGTAACGACAAAGGAACATAAAGTGCAACAACACTATGCCACAACTGTGTTCAGGTAAAAAGAAGATAAACGTCACCGTTATCTCATTATCTTCTGTCTTTGTTCTTATGTGTTGTGTGTTTCTGTGCTTGACAACTCATCAACTACCCCTCATTACTATATTTACCTGTAAATTTCTTATTATTGTTATATTTTTAACTATGATTAATTGATTATGATGCCACAAATGTGGCACTTTGAGAGGGGAAAGAATATTGAATAAGAAGCAAAGAGATAAATAAGAAAAGGTTATTCCATGAAAAGTAAAATTCTAATAAAATTACTAATTTCTTGGATTACATAATTACTTTAGTAGTGAACAATAAAGTTGGAGATTTCAATAGTATTTATGTGTGTGGGAACTCTTGTTTGGTGGAACAGCCGTACCAGCAATCATGAACTGTTTCTTAGTGTCACTTGTCTCTCTCTGCTCACTCCTCCTTGCTCTCTCTGCTCACAGGTATGCATCCATTGAATCTTCTTCTTTTCTTTTTCTCTTGCTATTCTTTAATTGTTTGAGTTTTACTTGTGTGGTTCTCAATGCTGCACTTTGGACATTGCAAACATAAGCTTGAGTTCCATCTTCTTTTTTGTTTGTTTTTTTCTGAACATTGCCATTTCCAGCCACTGGGACTGATTCACATTGGTTTCTGGATCTGTGCCCAGAACTCATATCAAGTTGAGAGTATAGCAATGACACTTCATTGTTCATTCAACTTATAATAACTGAATTCAGTTCATGTCAGTTCGGATGTAGAATTTCTTACTCTAAAAAGATTGAAGCTTATGTTGTTAAATAAATCATATCCAACAAGGTGCAACATAATGTTACTGAATGTATGATTGCAGTGTGTCATCTCAAAATGTGTCTGAAAGTTACCTACATCAAGCTAGCTTCCCACCAAGAGGTTGGAATTCATACGATTCCTTTAGCTGGACAGTTTCTGAAGAAGAATTCTTACAGAATGCTGAAATTGTTTCTCAGAGCCTCATACTTCATGGATACAAGGTATAGATACTGCATAATTTGAATATGTTAGCCATTTTTCTAGTACTTTCATTGGATATACAGACTTACTTCTTTATGGCAACTCTTGTAGTATGTTGTTGTGGATTACCTCTGGTATAGGAAGAAGGTTCAAGGTGCTTATGCAGATTCTTATGGATTTGATGTGATTGATGAGTGGGGGAGGGTGATCCCTGACCCCGGAAGGTGGCCTTCTTCCATAGGTGGGAAGGGATTCAGTGAAGTAGCCAATAAAGTTCACAGCATGGGTTTGAAGTTTGGAATTCATGTTATGAGAGGGATAAGCACACAAGCTGTCAATGCAAACACCCCTATCCTAGACACAACAAAGGTATTGCTTTCTATTTCTGCTAAAACTGGTGCTTACTACATTTTATCTAAAGATACAACATCACAAGCAGAATATGAGGCTACTTTACATCATAATCTAAATTTCCTTGCTGTTTCCTTCCTTTTGCAACTGCTTAGGGGCGTGCTTATCAAGAGTCTGGTCGAGTATGGCATGCAAAAGACGTAGCTTTGCCGGAAAGGGCTTGCGCTTGGATGCCTCATGGTTTCATGAGTGTGAATATAAAGTTGGGGGCTGGGAGAGCCTTTTTGAGATCCCTTTATGAGCAGTATGCTGCATGGGGTGTTGATTTTGGTACTTGGACTACTGATTTATATTATGCTTAATAAGATCTAGTTGCCACTACATGTATTCAGTATTATTTTTAAATAATTTATAATTTGCTTGACTATCTTCACCTAAGTTTGCATAAGGGATCCAATAGTACCTTTTCTTTTCACTGATAGTCCTTAAAACTTAGGAATCTAGAGGCCTTAATGGTATTTTACTAATTACCAATTACCCAATTAGCAATGCAAGTTGAGCTGAAATCTACACATCATATATACTTCCTTGAGCAACACTCCAAACTTAGTTGATTGAATGATTACAAATAAGTCTAGCTGTCACTGATTGAATGATTATTTATTCACATATTAATTCTAGCTCATACTTAAGAATAAAAGAATAATAAAAGAAAAAGACAGGATGTTAGTTCTCTGTAGACTCTTGAATGGAATATGTTGCATTATGCTCTGGCTGCAATGTTGATAGATTTTCTGATTTTATTGCAGTGAAACATGATTGTGTGTTTGGTACTGACTTTGATTTAAGTGAAATAAGCTATGTATCAGAGGTATATGAAGTTTTCTCTCTCACTTACTGTGCTTTCTTCCTCACATTCTCATATCAACTCTCATATTTTGAATATTTTGAGTAGAAAGACTTGTTGGCAAACTTACATATGACGTGTCATGCCAGATTCTCCGCGAGCTTAACCATCCCATTGTATATTCTCTATCTCCGGGATCTAGTGCGACAACAGCATTGGCCAAGGATGTTAGTGGGATAGTAAACATGTATCGTGTAACGGGAGATGACTGGGATAACTGGGGTGATGTCAAATTTCATTTTGATGTATCGAGGTGATTAAGTTTTTACCATTTATTCTGTTCAATGTATAGTTGTTTTGGTATTAAGGGAGTGTGTTGCAATTATGCTGCTTCTCTTCAGGGATTTTGCTGCAGCTAGTATGATAGGAGCAAAAGGTTTAAAGGGGAATTCATGGCCTGATTTGGACATGCTACCATTCGGATGGCTAACTGATCCAGGTAACAGCACTAGGCTGCTACTTTCTCTTTATCCACTATGAATTTCATGACCCTCAGACTGTGATTCTGTGAATGAATTGCAAGATATTTCTGTATTTAAGACTAAGGAAAATGAGCATTACAAATTTACTTCCCCCTCTATTTTCTTGTAGGTGCCAATGAAGGTCCACACAGGTTTAGTAAGCTCACTCCAGAAGAGCAGAGAACACAGGTTTGCATAATACTAAAACGGACAACTGAATTACTTTTTATAAATTCATGTAACTATTTTAATATGTATTCATCAATTATACTGAATGCATTCTTCTCTCACAGATGACATTGTGGTCTATGGCCAAGTCTCCCCTCATGTATGGTGGCGATCTGCGGAAGATTGATCCTACCACGTACGATCTTATCACGAATCCTATCCTGCTGGAAATCAATTCTTTCAGCTCAAGTAACAGGGAGGCAAGTGAGCTATCTTAGTTCTATCTCGCCTTAATAGGCATAATGAGGGCTTATAATGATCTGATTCTGTTCTATTATAATATCAGTTTCCTTACATCAGCAGTTCAGAGAACTTGAATCATAAAGACCATCATCTTAGAGAGAAGAAAAGAAGATCTAAGAGAGGAAGGAAACCATCATATACACATGCATTACGTCTCGCTCGCTGCAGTGAAACAAAGGCAAGAGGTTGGTCTGTTGAAAGTCTTAATGAAGATCTTGAAAGAATCTGTTGGAAAACAAGTTCAGAAAACCAGCTTCAGGCTCCTTTCTGTGTACACAAGAGAGGATTTCAGTTCAGATTGTAATCATACTTTATCATTCTGTTACTTATGCGATTATTATTTGTTTTTCATCATTAAAGATATAACTAGTTATATTACCGATACAGAGATGGTGAAAGTACGCATCATGAGGACTATCAGGATAAACATCATTTGGTTGCAACCAACAACATGAAGTTCTGCTTGGATGCTTCCCCAAAACAAAAGCTTACTTCTAAGGAGTTCAAGAGAGGTACATTTTCTCCTTGCACATGGGATGCAAATCAGGTATGTTTCACTCCATATTTCACATACAAGATTGATATATTTAGATTCTATTGAAAGCTGATGTATCCAGTGTTCCAACAGATGTGGAAGCTGAATCCAAATGGGACCATGGTAAACAGTTACTCCGGTCTGTGTGCAATAGCTGAATCTGTCAAAGGTGAAACTGTAAAATCTATATAGAGTAATTTTATATGTTTCTGCAATCCCAATCACCTCTTTGTTATTCATAATGCAAGTTGGTGATTCATGCAGATGGTGTTAGTCCTGGTGGGACTCGCTCTTGGATTGCAAAAGGAAGAAGAGGTGAATTTCAAATAGAAAAACGATTAATATGAATATGATCATTTAATTAAGCATTTAAACAGCATCTTAACTCCTTACTTTGTAAATGTGTTTAGGTGAAGTATATGTTGCTTTCTTCAATTTAAATGAAGAAAAGACAGTGATAAGTACAAAGGCATCGTATCTGGGTAATGCTCTTGCTGGTAGAAGCATCAGTTCCTGCAAGGGCAAGGAAGTTTGGAGTGGAAAGCAAGTCATAACAACACAGGGAACTTTATCAGCTGAAGTGGAAAATCATGGATCTGCCTTATTTGTTTTGAATTGCAACTAGTTTGGAAGCCCCACTGTTGAGAAATCTCAATGCTAAGCATTCATTTGTCTATTTATATATCATCTGAATAATAATAATAATGTTAGCATTGGATGGTATCTTCACTTGTAATGTAAGGCAAAAATTGTAGGTATTGACTATTGAGTATGGTAGTTGTGTTATTCGGCCTCCTTTTTTCAATTTTTGCGACTCTTTATTTGCCGCATGCTACTGAAAAGATCACATCTTATTTAAAATACTGGCATAATAAGAAGTTAAGAACCAACAAAGTGCCAACAAAGTGGACTAAGTGGTGGTTGGTGGTACCAAATGACTTTATCAAAAATAGAAAATTGAAGTGCTTTTGCTGTAAAAACACAGGACAAATTGGACAAATTTTTATATTAAACTTATAATTAATCACAAACCTTATGTTAATAATTATGAGGGAAATTTTTTTTTTTGGTGAACATAATGAGGCTTGCAACTCTTTTTTTGTTTTTGGTCACGATTCTCCGAAGCTCTTCTTTTTGGAGTATATAGAACAATGCATAATTGGGTTTGGGAAGTGGGCTGAAAATAAAAAATCCAATTGGGCACAGAAAGACGTTTACGACTGTGACCATCACCATGTCCGGCAGAGGAAGACCTGAGAGAGCGCCTAATGAAGAAAATGAGTCGGAGCAAGAGCAGGATTTACTCCAACACAGTACAAAAAAAGTGAAAAAGGGAGAAAATGGTTTTAAAGGAGACACAACAACTGCCTTGAGAGTCCAAGGGAGGAGGAATGGATGAGACCGGAGACAACACCAAAAATAAATAGAACCTACGCAAGCATGGCATCGGGGGAAAGCCCAGAATCTGAAAAGAAAGAAACATGCATGGAATCTGACGACAGCTCTGAGGATGACTCCATGGATAGCGATCAAGAACAAGAAGAGGTACCTGAAACAGGGAAACACCCAACAAGTGAGTACAGGAAAGAAAAAGGAAAACCAGATTTCAAAGTTGTACACATGGGTGATGGATTATACAACATAGTTGTCAATGAAGCCACAAAACAGGAGATGAAGAAGCCATGGTGGAGATCTCTCATAGTGAAGCTCATGGGAAGGAAACTAGGATATGCTGCAATGAAAAGAAAATTACAATCTCTATGGGGAAACATGGGAGGAATTGATGTAATAGACTTGGGGAATGAATTCTACCTAGTGAAATTCTATGCCCAAGATGATATGGATTATGCTCTACTTGAAGGACCTTGGAAGATCTATGACCACTATCTGGCAATGAGATTGTGGGAGCCAAGTTCAAACCACATCTCACAACCATAGACAAAATAACAGCCTGGGTTAGACTTCCGGATTTACCCATTGAGCTCTACAATGAAAGACTCCTTAGAAGGATTGGAGACCTGATTGGAAAAACCTGCAAAGTGGATCACAACACTTCTCAGTTATGCAGAGGTAAATTTGCTAGAATGTGTGTGGAGATAGATTTAACTAAACAGTTAATGGGGAAATATATGGTTGATGGAGACTTGTACAATATTGAATATGAAGGAATACATCAAATATGCTTCACTTATGGGAGGGTGGATCATGAACAGAAAAATTGTATTATCTGGAAGGAAATACAAGAAGCCAAGGCAAAAGAAGAGAAACAAGTAAAGAATCAGACAAGGTAGAGAAATCCTCAAGTGAAGGGAAAGCTATAGAAGGGGAAGCAGGTACAGATAAAGAAGCAAAGAAAGATAAAGGAAAAGCTGCTGCTGTCCAAAACACAAACAATTTTGGGCCATGGATGGTTGTACAGAAACCAAGAAGAGGAAGAAAGGAAAGCAACAAGAATA
>JASCZI010151059.1:5905-28919 GCA_036250425.1 Stylosanthes scabra | reverse complement strand
TTTTACCATTAATATTGTTTTCCCTCCTAGGTGGTATGCCAAGCGGTTTTTGCATCCTGACATTGTAGCACCATATGATTACATTTTTATTTGGGACGAGGACTTGGGCGTTGAGCATTTTAATGCAGAAGAGTGAGTATTTGATATCTCTCTTTCTCTCTCTCTCACATACACACACAGTAGGAGTGACTTTTATTTTGATTTACTGAAGGAAGTCTGATATGCTTCTTCAATTTAACCGCAGATACATAAGACTGGTGAAAAAGCACGGGTTGGAGATATCACAGCCTGGTTTGGAACCCAATAAAGGGTTGACATGGCAAATGACAAAGAGAAGGGGTGATCGTGAAGTTCACAAGTAATGATGAGAATCCCGTGCCATTTCATTGGGTGTATAAATAAAAGATAAGAATGTGTCTTAACCGTTTATTTATTTGATTCATATTAGAGAAACAGAGGAGAAACCAGGATGGTGCAGTGATCCTCATCTGCCTCCTTGTGCAGCGTAAGTATAACTTGAAGTGTTATTGTGTTGCTCTCTGCTGTCTGCTCCCTCCAAGTTGTACCTCATTGTTTGATACATGCAGGTTTGTTGAGATTATGGCTCCTGTGTTTTCACGGGATGCATGGCGCTGTGTGTGGCATATGATTCAGGTAGGAATGTTCACTCTGTTTTTAAGCTGTTCCGCGTTTGTTTTAAGCAGCACTTGATGACGTATAATTAACTATGGTTTTTTCTTTTTTTTCCAAATCTCGGCAATTCAGAATGACTTGGTCCATGGGTGGGGTCTCGATTTCGCACTTAGAAGATGTGTTGAGGTGAGTCCGTCCTCCCTTCCCTGAATTCATTCAATAATCTTTTGATTTATTACTAATAAACTAAGATCCTGACCATATGATAAAATATAGCCTGCTCATGAGAAGATTGGAGTTGTTGATTCTCAGTGGATTATACATCAAAGTGTTCCCTCACTAGGGAATCAAGTAAGTGCCTTTCTTGTGATAAAGCTCATGTTAGTTTATTCAAATAGCGGCTGTAAGATACTGACTTGTTTTCTTGTTTGTGTCTGGTTTGGTTGGCAGGGAGAATCAAAAGATGGGAAAGCACCATGGATGGGGGTAGGTCACTCATGTTTGATAATACTTTAACATGAGACTAGTTAATCAAGATGATGTGTTATAATTAATGTGTTGTTGGTGGCAGGTGAGAGACAGATGTAAAAAGGAGTGGACAATTTTCCAAAGTCGGTTGACGAATGCAGAAAGTGAATATTTCAAGGCCCTTGGAGCTGATATGTTGAATAACTCCACTGCTCCATAGCCTTACTTAGGGGACACTTCGATTATCATATCATTTTTATTTTCTTAATTTTTGAACCACTGCTCCATATAATTGGTTTTTAAGTTTTTGGGCACTAGATGCTTGGGATCAGAATTTATAGATTATATAGTCTAGCTAAGGATGAACCAATTCAATGTAGAGTTCTAATGCTGAAAGTGAGAGAGAGGAATACGTCAAGGTATATAATAGTTATGCTTTCGATTAACTCGTGTCTCTTACTATCAACTTCTTTTCAACATCTGCGCCTGGGTGATTGGAATCTGTAATGCAATCGTCCTTAACTTTGATCAAAATTGAATTGGTCCAAAATCAAATTTATAAAGTTTAATAATAATCAAAAGCTTTGTGGTGTTAGTGTGAACAATGACGGCCACTACGATGGTTGGAATCGTACGTTAACCACTAATTTCATCAAACCTTTCATCAGAACATTGTGTCGTCATGTGCTCTTTTTAATTAGGTTTAATGTAAATATCGCCTAAACGCTACTTTTATAGGAATTTAATATAAACTGTCCTTTTAGAGTAACAATTATTTATGGGTACAAATAAATTGATCCTGGATGATGACACGGCCAAGTTTGTAGATTTATAATTTATAAGTAAACTTTTGGTCAACTATAAACTAGATTTGACCAAATTAGGGAGACTAGCTTTCCAATTGCACGTTGACTCGATACGTATAATACACTACCTAATAAGGTTGCAAACGGTTTAGTTGTTAGCTCACTAGCCCACTTAAGTAAATATCGGATTTGAATCTCGTCTTGTGCAAGTAGCAACCTATTGGCTAGCAGTAAACCCTTAAATGGAGTTCAGATATTAGTCTTCGTTTTGTTGTAAGGGATACTGTGGGAAATCGAGAAAAAAAAAAATAATAAGGTTTCTGCTGCAGCAAAAAAGTTACTTCCATTGCACGGTTTCAACAAAGAGAAGATGAATTGTATCCACCCTAAAATGGAAAGGGTTGATTTTTAGGACACAAAGTGGCTTCTTAACTAATTTTAACAAATTTCTTGGGTTTATATTTACCTTAAACAAACTCATATTTGACAGATTTCCTTACGTTTTCTTTTGCTTACCCGGAACTTTTGTTAGGCTGCCCGAAAATCAAGTTTTCTGCACAGTCAAATTATAATAGAAATGATCAAATACCAATGCGAATGTGAACTATATTTACTTGTCTAAGAATCCACCAAATTAAAATATTTTCTGTTTTGAATTGAATTTGTTGACTTGTAATGAGGAGAAAGTGTCACGTGTTAGAGGTATGGTAGAAGTAGAGTAGGCATATCATGTGATTAGTATTGCGTATCATATTTTGTTTCATGATATTAACTTGCGGAGGGATGTTAGGGGAACAAGCACAAAGCACATGAACATGATGATGGTGATGATACTAGTGCTTACACCGCACTAAAAGTGAACATAGAATTCATCAAACACAGCATTGAATATGCCACTTTGGTTATGGTTGTGGAACAATACCAACGAATCCAACATATAGTAATACTCCTCCCTTTCTCTTATTCCATTTCCTATACTTTCGGTCTTCTTCTTTTCTTTCTTATATGGAAGATGGGGATCATTACTCGCAATCTAAGGTCCAATCTATGGAGTTTGTTTGAATCTGGTATGTTACATGTCAGAACTCAGCAAGTCCCTTTCAAGTGACATTTGTATGTTATTGTGTTTGGTGCAGTTGTGCCAAGAGAAAACCAAGCGATAGTATGAGGATTATTGTGATCTTCTTCGTTGGAACTGCTCTAGGCTTAATTGTTGGAGTATCATTGCCAACAATGTCAGTAACAAAGGTGCTGAATCTCATCATATTCTTGCTATTTATTCTTGAGCAAATTTATGTTGACGATTTCGGATTATTGTTGTGCAGTTGAATCTTCCATCTTGCATTCAGGAAAAATATACAGAAACCATATCATCATCATCATCACAAGACCAGTTACCAAGTGACCCATCCAAGGTACGCATCCTTTATGCTTAGAACTTAGAAGATAATCAAGTTGCTTTCTCTACAATGAAATTGGTCCTTGCATTGTTTTGCTGATTTTGAGCAGATTTGGGTTCCAACAAATCCAAGAGGCGCAGAAAGATTAGCTCCTGGGATTGTCAAAGCAAAGTCTGACTTCTTTTTGCGCAAATTGTGGGGTCGTCCCAGTGAGGTTTGGATCTTGTGCTCATTGTTCAATGCAGCAGCTATATCCAGAGGCAGAGCATTTAACCATTTTGTTGCCACTTTCAGGATTTCAACTCAACGCCTCCTAAATACCTTGTGACCTTCACTGTTGGGTATGAGCAGAGAATGAATATTGATGCAGCAGTGAAAAAGGTTCTCCCTAGCTCCCTCAGCTTCTTTTTTTTCTTTCTTTCATTCTCAACTCAACTATGTTTATTGACAGTTTTCAGAGAACTTCACAATTGTTCTATTCCATTATGATGGCCGAACAACTGAATGGGATGAGTTTGAGTGGTCCAAACGGGCCATTCATGTCAGTGTTCACAAACAAACCAAATGGTAAAGTAATACTCCTATATCTGCTTATTCACATTTTCAGCTTGGATGATCAATTTTCGTTATAAGTATTATTTACCCTGCTAGGTGGTATGCCAAGCGGTTTCTGCATCCAGATATTGTGGCACCATATGAGTATATTTTCATTTGGGATGAAGATTTAGGAGTTGAACATTTTAATGCAGAGGAGTGAGTATTGTAAATGTTTTATTTTTTGTTTTATTATGCCGCCTTTCTAATTCCCAAATCCAAATGCAGATACATAAAACTGCTGAGGAAGCATAAGTTGGAGATTTCACAACCTGGTTTGGAACAACCTAAAGGAGTGCCATGTTGGAATATGACAAAGAGAAGAGAAGGCCAAGAAGTTCACAAGTAAGAATAATGGGGAACATTGTCCAAGGATGTGTTTTGAGTTTTGAGTAATAACTGTTTCTTGTTTCCTTAATTTCTTGTAATAGAGAAGCTCAGGAGAAACCAGGAAAGTGCAAGTACCCTCTTTTGCCTCCTTGTGCAGCGTAAGAGTAACATGTTCAATTTCAAAGTGTTGTTGTCTGTTCCTGTTCCTTCCATCATTGTGACTGATGCTGTCCATGTATGCATGCAGGTTTGTTGAGATCATGGCTCCAGTGTTTTCGCGAACTGCGTGGCGCTGTGTGTGGCATATGATTCAGGTTCAGTGGTTTCCATTGATTAGTTATTGGTGTCTTGTTGTGGTCATGACTCATGTAACATAGTGAGATTGGGTTTTGCAGAATGAATTTGTGCATGGCTGGGGTCTTGACTTTGCTTTTAGAAAATGTGTTGAGGTGAGTGAGTTAAGTTAGCTAGTAATAATAATACTTGAGTTGATGTAACATGATATGACTTATGACTAATAGGGTGTGTATGTATGATGATGATATTAGCCTGCACATGAGAAGATTGGAGTTGTTGATGCTCAGTGGATTGTTCACCAAGGTGTTCCCTCATTAGGGAATCAGGTAATGTTTTCATATTTGACATGAATGAATCTACCTCAACCTCAATATATATACTTATGGTGCTATGTGGTTGGTAGGGAGAAGCACAAACTGGGAAACCTGCATGGCGAGGGGTGAAGGAAAGGTGTGGGATGGAATGGGGGATGTTCCAGGGTCGGTTGACAAATGCAGAGAGGGGATATTACAAATCCAAGGGAATTAACTATACGGATTTGCTCCTTCATAATTATTAATTAGGGGCTGAGGATCAATCATTTTTACTTTTCATTTTTATTCTTTCACACATAAATACGGATTGTGTAGTTCAAACTTGAGATTACAATACAATAATGTACAACATATTTCGATAGCAGCCACTCTGTTAGTTCAAAAGACCAGGTTTCTCAAATTTATAAAATTAATAATGATATAATGCACAGTTTCTTTTGATTAAATGAAACTTTTAACTGACAAATCAATCAGATTCTTTTAACATGTCTGATTTTTACATGCTAACAATGTTGTTATTAACGACTTTTCCAAGTCCATTTATTTGTTGCAATATTCACGATTTCTAAATTATATTTCTGACAAATATTATTCATAACTAACTAGAAATTGTGCAATTATAGCACGCTATACACAAGAGAATGAGGGCTTTGATGATGCATTATTATTTAGGTGAAAAAAAAATAAATAAAAGACATATACTCGATGGAAGTATGGATTATTCTAGCTAAAAACATGGGTATGAGCCAATTTGATATGCATCTTAAAAATGGAGCATAAAGATTGAGGGATGAGTTGTTTTTTCACAAAACTTATTGATATATGTATAAATTATGTCATCCCAAAATCTTGTATCCATTTTAAAGTTGGTACACAAAAAAACAAAACCCTAATACATAATAACAAAGAACTAAATATGCACATGAAGAAGCCCTTACAATAATGAATAATTAAAGAGCACCCATCGACATGAGCTTGGCCAATTCCATTCTGTTGTGCTCATATTGAATGAAGGCATCAGCTTCTTGGTCAACGCTCCCAGAGGAATTACTATCTTCATACCTGGCACGTTGGTAGTTGTCCTCATCATAACTAGTCTTCTTTGGCTCAAGAACCCTTCTTGTTGGGTATGAATATGATTCTTCTGTGGGATGCTCATAGATGGTGCTGAAACCCTTGTAGTGATGATGCCTTGCTGCTGGTTGCTCTGTGTTATCGTTGTACGGGTATGAACCATATTCGTAATAATGGTTCCTGTTATGGTGTTTGTTGTTTTGGTGGTGGTATGCCATTATTGTGTTATTATCAAGCAATGTTCCTAATTGTGTTTCACACTTTCAGGTGCTTCTTCTCAATTTTCTGACACGCCCTATTTATAGTTTTATTATGCACGTGATAGTTGAGAATGTTGATTATTAAACATAATGGATGATAGATAAAACTGAATCTAATACTTGTATAGTTATCTAATCTAATACGAGATTAAAGATGAGAATTAAGGAAAGGAAAGGAAAGAAATATCTAAAGAGTAAAGCGATGAAAAGATGGAGAATCCAATACTTTTTGGACATAGTTCAAAGATTCGCAATAAAGCGCAGCCTTTCAATTTCACTTGAACTTGAAACTTTAATTATTTGTTCAAAGAAAGCAAGGTGAATACTGAATACAAGTGGAATTGGATTCCGGTAAATGCACTTTTGCAAATTGGTGATGGGCTACTAGTCATGCGTGATTCTTCAAAATTAGTCCATGTCTTCCTCATGGCATGGGTGCATGCATAACTTCCATTCCATATGATTCAGTCCCATCAAATTAAATGGAAAGAGCCTACCTAGTAGCTAGCTACTCTGAAAAACATACTCTCATGGTCCAAATAAGCATACGCTTCTACAAGATACATATGGAAATATTGGTTTTTGTAAAATGGAAACTTAAAAGCAATATAGTTGTATACACGCACGCAAAGTTTTTAAGGTGGTATAATACGTTATTAATTACTTTTTTTTTTAGCAAAAGTAGTAATTAATCAATTATATTATATTGATACCAAAAATCAATTATCACAAATTAGTTATTGTACCATATTTGGTTGGTCTCAACTATTGAAATTACCAAATGAACAATGCTAATGCTAGGCAATCAATGTTAGGGAGCCATTCGGAAGCCAATAGCTAGATTACCATCCAAAATTTATATGAGTTATCATTCGTAACTCATATATCCAAGATTAAGTTATTATCCAAAATTTATATGAGTTATCATCTATAACTATATGTTGGCTTCTTATTGGCCATAATATGTTGACTCCCTAGTCTTTTTCTTAGCAAATTCACTTGACTAATAAAAAATCTTTAAATAAAAATTAAATTTGGCGAAATAGTTCTTAACCTGAATAATATAATTAAAACAAAAGTCCAGCTGATTCCTTACGTTTTTTATCTCAAACTGACGCTTTATCAAGTATTTTTTTTTTTTTGTTTGATGTAACCACATCCTCTTTTGCATACATGTCGCCTCCAAGATTCGAATTCGAGACTAGACACTTAAGCGGCCCAAGTGGTTAAGTTTAATTTTGTTATTAGGACAAATTTCATTATATATATTTGGGATTTTTGGTCTTGATATTATGATATATATGAATATATTCAAATATATTATAATTTTGTGGCCCAAGATATTTTGGGTCTGGAATTGATGGTCTTGGGCCGTGCATGCCATGACGTGTTTATGAGTTTATCTTTTTTTGGGTGTCCTTTTATGAGTTTTTCTGTAACAATATGAAAATATTGTGTTGTCCGAAAAAAAATTGTGATAAAAAATAATAAATAAAATAAAAAATAAAATCATAGTCTCTTAAAGTTTATGATTTATGATATATTATTCTTTTTCTTATCAATTTCTTAATGAAATATTAAATTTTCTGAAAGAAAAAAAGATTAATTTACCTTTTATATAGTATTAAGATATAAAATAATTTATATATTATCATATTAATAAACTATCCAATTTTTCACTTACATTTTAAAAATAAAAATAAAATTATAAAATTAAATCATAGTATTGACATTGTATGAAGTTAATTTCTAAAATAATTAAATTATGAAAAAATAAATAACTCTTGTTTTGTGAAGATTTTAAATACATTTTAGTCAATATAGGTAATATTGTCTCATCTGCTTTTGGCACTTAGCTTATGGTAGTACTTGGGTAATGGGTATATATTCTTTGGTTCAAACTAAAATTATTTATTTAAAAAAAGAAGCGCGCCCCAATGAGCAGAGTTGCGTCTGATTTTTATGGTGAAGGAAAGACAATTATGTTGGATGTTGCTTTTCACCAGCCATGAGTGACCCATGTCATGTGTATCCAATATAGATTGTAGTAAACTCTAAATTGTATGTAGATAACCTAATAGTGGAGAGTGGTCTTTTTCAAAACAATAAACGAATAAAAGAATACAAAATAAAAAAACAAAGGAAGATTGGAGTGTAGCGATGATTAAGAGCCATGTGGCATGTGTTGCATCACTGCACTTCTGGACTCGAACCCAATTAACAGCGATTGTTTTGACCAAAACTCCACATTCTTATTAGGTGGAACTGTTTTACAACTGAGCTGTACCAATTCTTCAATCTTCTTGCTTTCTTAAGCTGGAATTTATCTTGGGATTCGTTCATTAGTGATGTTACATTATAAGGGTAATGCTACGAGGAGTGAATTAGATCAAATTTTTCAAAAAAGGAAAAAGAAACTGAGAAAGTTATGAATTAATCAATTTTTTAAAAGAAACTTAAATCTAAATTAAAAGAGCATATTATTATTGGTCATTTTTCAATGTCATTTATCCAATTTAATTACAGATAGAGCATTAAAAAGATAAATACTTTATTAGTAAATATAAATACTCATGTGGCAACGAGTTGTAGCTGGTCTCGAGTTTCAATCTCTTCCATTACTATTTTCGAAAAAATAAATAAATAAATAAATGTAAATAGTCATGTGAACCGAAAGAGGAGGAAGAGGAGGGAAACAAGGTAACCGCATACACAAGGAGTACTCGTGGCTGAGATTCAAGAAGAAAGCATCAGGTTCGTTACAAGGTACCAACTTCTGCTCCACGGCGACAGGTACAACAAGTTAAAAGATATATCTATCATCTAGAGTTTTCTACCCCTCTCTATTTTCACGTTCAATCATAATCCAGTTTCTTGCACTGTTGCACCACACTAAATTATTCTAAAAGCGGTTTTTTTTTTTTTTTTTTTTTGTGTTCTTTTTTGGTTACTTGTCATCATCAAATCTATTCAAGCAAGATCCATGCAAGTTTGATAGCAACCATGAATGATCGATAATAAATATTCCAGAAAAACTGATAACTGAGTCAGTGTTGCTGTAAAATATGGAACAAGCAATCAGATTAGAGACATATTTAACATGATAACCAACTAAAGAATAAAAGAAAATGAATTGGTCTGGCAGAACAAAAATTCCCAACCGAGAAAAAGGTGGGGAAACTTTTAAGCTACTCTAAGGTATATCTGGGGATCACAGCCACACTAAATACCAAATAAACACGGAGTTCAACCATGGCAAGCATGTTCCTAAACAGCACTATCAAATCGCTCTTCAGAAGAATAGATACTGCTCCCCCCCTTGAATGAGGTGCACCTCTAAAAGATATGTACAAGAGTTTCCCGCCTCAAGGTCAAAAGAATTTGTCTCAACTCAAGGAATTCCCCAAAGAATATCTCACTGGACAATGATACAGCCCTAAGAAGTGACACACAATCACCAGAACAGAACCTCAGTTCACACATCTGAGAGGAGTCACCACCTTAAGCTGCTGCACAGGCTACAAAAGGCTTTGCAAGAAGAAAACCAGTCTCACTTCCAAGATCATCTCTCTCTCATGCAGTTTCCGGGTAACAAGAATTTATACTTATCTGCATTTTCCAAGAGATAGGCAGGAAGATGAACTGCAGAATAGGAATGGGGTATTGGACCCATTTTGCCAATGATTTCCTTGAAAGTGTACTCCTCAGGCAGCATATCAAACAAATCGGCCCCAGTGCAGATAACTTTCTGAATTCTATCTGGATTTAAATAATGAGAGAACCTGACTCTATCGTAATGGCTGTAGGCTTTCATCTTGAAAACAAAATCGCTGATGCGCCTGAAGCAAAAGCTACAATGCCAGCCAGAATCTGCCAATAAGATATCCGACTGGCGATAATGAGCATACCTTGTCTTCCCAGTCTGATACCTGTGAACCGAAGCCCTCCAGCTCTTATCATCCAAACGAAACTCAAATGAGTATAGATAGTTCTTCAGCTGAAGATGAAGGATCTCAGGAATTTCATCACACCATCTCAGGAGGTTAATAGTGTGGGCACTTGGTATCTCGTCGACATCAGACATGATCAACAAATCATCATCTGTTATACCGGCTATCCTGAGGAGCTGATCCAACGCTACACGCTGATATGCCTCCTCAACAAATGGGTTTTCTCCTTTCCTAAATCTGCCACCAATAGTTCCATAAGTTAATCGGGGCTCTGCAAAGTCGAACTCGTGGCGATTGCTCTTGAAAACCAGAGGCTTAGGCAATCCAGTGAATGTAGAATTTGATTCAAGAAGCACAAACTCATTCACATAAGGGTACAATTCTCTCCACCGCAAGTTAAGTATTTCAATCTCGTTACTGAACAACACAGCATCATAAACACGCCTTGGAAACTCACGGACTCCCCATCCATGAAGTTTGCATAGATTCTCCATGGTCACATTCTGGTTATAGTAATGGGGGATTACATGGAATGGCTTGGGTGGTTTTTCCCACAGAGGTCGCAGAAAGTACGAGATTTTCTGGCCATGCAGGTATATTCCAAATATGCACATTGGGATAACAGCAAAGAGGAATATGTAGGTCTTTACATCCAAGCCACGCAAAATGCAGCGAATTCTTGACATGCCCGAAACTTGACTGGATTCCTGCAAAATTGAGAAACAAATATTTAAGTAACCAGCAAAGGAAAAAGGAATTACTAAACAACGATGCTACATTCAGCCCTTCAAACACAAACAACCCATATCATGAATCAAAATTATTAATTACCCTCTCCCTGGTCCAAAAACTTTCAATTGTCATACAAGTTAACCAGTATCTGCATCATGAAGAGATTAGACACATGCAAGAATAAAGATCCCCAAAATGCAAGTACCATCAATCCAACTATGGCGGCAATAGAAATCTATGCCCTCTCAGAAACCAAACCCAAAAATAGGAAAATAGGGTAAAAATAAAACAAGTTCCCTTGCATACAAACCAACAAAAATTTCACCAGATTTGCTCAAATTAGCAAAGACATATACTAAAGCCTCAAAACACACAAACTTACTCGTGAACCCAAATTCAGATCACAAACATCTCGTACAAAAAAAGAATAAACAGAGAAAGAAAAATGGTAAATCTAGGAAGAAAAATTTCATAAGCACCCGCTGAGAGATTAAATCACTCTCCCATCTGCATCCGATTTTGTTTTTGTTTATCATTATGATTAATTTTAAGAATCACGGAAACCATAAAGGGCGATCGGAACAGCAAGAAGAAAATATATAGATAAATAAAAGAAACGAACTTTTAAGTTTTGATTGAAGCACAAAAAAAGAAAAGTAAAATTGAAGAGAAAGATAAAGAGATAGATACCTGGCCACAAACTTTGCTGCACAAATCATCGCTCTTCTTAGAGCAGTAATTGCCCCCGGTCTCGTTCATCATCCACCACATTTTGTATTAGGGTTTGTGGATCAACAAAAAGCAGATCGAGTTGCCGAAGGGGCTTGAAAAGAAACTCAAGTGGTGAAGGCACACAAAATTAGAGGGTAGGTTTATACAATCTAATCTTGCAGGCGCGATTGATAGATAGATAGGTAATATAAAAGAGGAACAAACAACGAGGTGCCTCTCTCTTCTTGTGTCTCCTTGGAACGGGTGGCAGTTGTCTTCTCCACACACACTCTCAAAAGTTCCGTTACACAACCCCCTCTCCTCTCTCTCTCCTCTCCTTCCTATGATGTTTTATGTTCTCGATGCCGCTTTTCAATTTTATAATTACAAATTAAATTAGATTGATAATATTCTCCTATTGCCACCCCCAAATACTTATATATATTGTCCCCGCAATTACGCAAAAGCACTCGCTTAACCTGGAAACGCAATTCATATACTTAGGGGCTCAATTGTCATTCCGCTTACGATATCTCTTACTTAGTCCCCCCTCACGCGTTGTATTGACGGGATCGCGACAACTGGTTCTGTGTGTACATTGCTATTCCTTTTTATTTCTTTCTGTTTAAAAGTATAGTTTATAGCCTAACACCTACACAAATAATAGTACTTAGTAGTATATAATTAGGTTAGATTAGATTATAACTAAGATAATTGAAAAAATAAAATAGCAGGGGCATTTATTCTCTTGACAATTTCGTTGTTTTTCGGGGTCCAACAAGACACGTGGCAGCCAGCTCATGGGTGCCCGGCGTTGCTCTACAATATTCATCTTAATCTAATTTTAATCATCTTCATCATATTGAAGATTACTTAGGTGAAGGGAAATAGTAGGGGTGCAACCGTGGAAAAGTTGGTGACGTCGTCGTTTCGTAGGGAACAAAGGTAGGTTTTGGATGCACCCCCCTGTAGAATAAGAATCGACCAATCCAAAAGAGGCACGGTAATTGCAACCATGAGGAAACTGCCCAGGAAAGGATTTTTTTCTTTTTTAATCCCAATTAATCTATCCTTTTTTTAATGTAATTAATCTATCCTTATACGACAATAATTCAAAATTCTAATTTATCTTATTAATTTTTAAATAAAAAAATTTTAAAATTTTTATTTTCTTGATATTTTTAAAAGAATTTAATTTTGATAGAATGTGTCAGTATAAAATTATTGTTTTACACATGTATATAATTTCGTAACGTCACGTCAACAAAAATAATTTTTTTGTCATTGACTCATAATTCATCATCCAACACAATGGATGTGATTGTACAACTGTGTAAAACGTTTTACGTTATCAGTACATTAAAATTAGACTTTTTTAAAATGTAATATATATTAAAAGTATTATAAAATTATATTAAGATTATCAATCATTGTTCTTAATAAATAGTGATAGTCTTGCAGAGATAACAAAAAGTAGGGGAAAAAAGTTTTCTGGACAACACTTAAACATAAAGACAAATTAAAAATGGTTTTCTTGAACTAAAGTATTAAAATTTAAGAGATTATAAAGTATGTGATTATAATTTTGGAAGATTATATCGCGGCATATCGATATTTCAGCGCTTTTAACTGTTGATCTTAATCATATATTAATTTTATAATTAAAATCAATCAACATCAACGGCTAAAAGCATTGCAATACGTGGCATACCAGATAATTTTCTTATAATTTTATATCGAACCAATAAAAGGTTAGAAAAAAATAACAGTCTTAACTTGGTAAAATAATTTTTAGAGTATGTCAATGAAGCTTTAAAATCTTTCAAATATATTTTTACTTTCTTATATTCTTTCACGTCTAATTTTCTCAAATTAAAAAAAAAATCAATTCATTTAGAATTAGAGCATCTATAACGCAGTGGGAGGAACAACACAGAAGAGAAGAGTGAAACACAAATACATTTGGTGTAGGCCCAGAGAAGCAATGAGGTGGAAGCTGGGCTGTGAGGTGGGCCCCCACCACGAGCTCCTCCCAATGTTTTCGTCCAATTTGTTCGATGTGGGCCAACACTCCAACTGCCAACCATGCCATACTTTAACCAACGTCTCTAAACAGACCCCAAAACTTAATTACTTTATTTATTTAGTGTTATTCTTAAAATATATATACTATTACAAATTTATCTAGTTTTCCTTAACAAAAAAATTAATGTGCTCTTAAGTCATAAGATATGCTAATACTTACTAACAGATAAAAAAATATATTAATTTTCTTATCATAACAAAAAAAGTTGAGTTTATTTGTAAAGAAAATAAAATACAAAAGATCGATATGAACCGTTTTGACCATCTAATCTTAAAACTTAAAATCAATCGTTATTTAAAATCATTATTCATTAATCATAATTAATTATTAGTACTCATCAATTATTTTTAAACCCTCATATAAATAATAAAAAGGAAAAAATGGATTGATAAATAATAGGTTGTTCCACTGCTCCTCTTTGTTCCACATTTGCTCTCACCACCAGTAACCACTAGGGTTTTATTTAAAAAACATATCGTGTCTGTCACTGTTTTGTTTGATATTTATTCTTTTTTTCACCTTAAGAGCTTTTTAAAGACACTCTAACCTTAATTAGTGCATTTAAAACTAAATTATTTTAAAGACAAGCATGGTCAAAAAGTAACGGCTGAATAGGTCCATGCATAGTTATGAAAAAAGATTTTTAAAGTAAAGTAAGAAATTAGTAAAATAATAAAATAATATTTTAATTACATTTGAATTTATATTTTTTTATTATTTGTGAAACTTATTACCTTCGAGAATATTTAAAATATTGTGTAGTTATATATTATCAATAATTATACGTGAACAAGTGGTTTTCGCCAATCAAGTGCAAGTGATTTATTTCTATGCTAAATAGAAAATAATATCGGTGTCAAATAGAACTTTATTTAGATGTATTTTTTTATACTATTTGATACCAAAATAATATACTATTTAGCATAAAAATAAACCACTTGGTTGGCCAAAATCATTTGTTCAAGTAACATTACCCATATATTATAGTCGTGTCAAATTTATTTTTGATAGAGTTGTGTAAAATTTATTATGTGAACATTAGTATTTGAAAAATGTTATATGTATAAGTTGTTTTTTATTAAAATTCAATCCATAATAAAATTTGAGTGTATAGATGAATAAAAGTGTATATTACATGCCCAAATGATTTTTTGTTAAGATTAAATCAATCTAATTAAATTTAGTTTAAGAAATTATACATATTATATCATTATTATTTATAGAGTTTAGCTAATATATGTTTTAAGGGTACAAGATAAATTTAGTATTAATAAAAAAATTTAAATTCTTTAATTTCTTTTAATAAAAATATATTAAAACTTAATTTTTTTTATTTTTAATAAAAATCTTTATTTATGAACCTTAAGTAGTGTAAAATACATAAACTCATATATTTATATATACCGGTGTATTACTCATTTACAAATCACAACATATCACATAATTAAGGATGACTAGGCGCACTCATCTCTACGCATTAGCACTCTCCTTTTTACTCTTTCAACAGAAACAATTAATTAATATGAGTCCATCTGCAACAACAAATAATTAATTCAAGACCAACCCTGTCACAATTTTCAAAATGTAAACTTTAGTTTTCATAATTCAATCCCATTTTTCACTACTTGTTAATTCTATCGGAAGCTCAGTGGAAATAAATATAAGTGCAATTATATTTGTTTACCATATCACAATATTATGAAACCGAAAGTTAAAAAGAAAAGAACAAATTTAGTGCGGAACAAGTCTGAATTGATCTAAATTTTGTCCAACGCAGCCCACACCCCCTGACCAGTGTCATCGCTGCCACACAAATATCCTTCTCTTCATGCTTGTTATTAGTATTGATTGATATTGACATTTGATATTCTTATTAGAAAAATGATATATTATTTTTAGTACACTTTATATTATATATATTTATATTTTTCTTGAATTGTGCATGATTGTTATTGTTTATTTTTTATTATATCCACTTTAGTTTCTAAAAATAAGAAGTGTTATTATATGGTGGAATCCCAATGATGATCCAAATGGCAGAATAATTACACGTGGGAAAGAGTGTGGAATTATTCCATTTTGCAATTGACGTCTACTCCTATAATTTATTTACACACCGATTTAGTAATATGAATGGGATAGTAAAAACTAAAAACGATAATAGAAATCTAGACGGAAAGGGAAGTTTAAATTGAGCAAAACGCGCATAGCACTCAGAATAAAGTTAAGGAAGCTTGAAAAGTGAAAAGTAGTGATATGATAAAATGAACGAGGTACATAGTAACATGTACAAGTTCCCCACGCATTTCCAAAATGAGCTTTCCCCACTCTAATACTTGTCAAATGGCAGAAATGTCTACGCGGAAGAGACGCAGAACCATCCATATAACCCATAATTCATCATGACAGGACCACATTCTAATTTCTAAGTAAAGGAATTAAATACCTTTCAAAAAGGGTCCTTCATTTTTCTTCTTCGTGTCCCAAACGACTTGCGTCAACTCCCTCTTCATCACCAAAAAATTATTATTGTTAATTAAATATTTAAATAATATTAACAAAATTGATCATATACATATAAACTTCACAATATGCTTGCCCTGTTGTCCAAGGTTTAAAAACAACGGCACTCCTACTAAAACGATTTGTGCAAGTACATAATGAAAACACAAAGAAAGGAAGTGCACTTTTGAAAATTATTAATGTAATATAATGTCACCAAAATAATATTTTTAATATTCTTAAAGCTAGACATATTTTTTTCATCTTCTGCCTATGCGAATCAAAATGTTATCCATTATTCTATTTTTGATCCATGAGCATATTACAGTACAATTTTACATTAATATTTACTCCTCCAACTCACGTTATACAGTACTAGTACGTATCTTTTACAATGAATAAATTAGACTAATATAAGAACCAATAAAATTACATAACAATAGTGTTGGAAATTGGAATGATGGGTGTCCATGACTGACCCACATGCACCTGAATAAAAGAGTTAAAGAGTGATATAAAAAACACTTTTCCAGCGCATTAACCCGGAGAAGCATGGTGTTTTGGTTCCGGTTAAAGGAAATGGACCATCACCTCTCGTTCACTCCAGTCCCTCAATCTGTACAACTTATTGGCAATGGCCCCCCTATCATCCTACTGAATTTCTATTTAATACTTTCTTTTTATTTTTTTGGACATGGATGTTACTTTCTTTTTTGTTATTTTGGACCTTACCTTCTATTCCTACCTTTTAGCGAGGCGTACTTAGATGATGGGCCTTACATCAGCTTCAGTTCAGTGTGTTCGAAATGGGCCTTTGGTTGGGTTATCATTGTAGGAAGAATGTGTACGATTTTACTGGTGGTGAATTCTCTTATACAATGGGTCTGTATTTCATTCGTTGTATGGCCCATAACAAGCATGGTTAGGAAATGAATTTTCTCACGTAGAAGTAGAAAGACAATTTCATCAGTACACAAAAAAAAAATATAACTAACCAATAATTTTTTAATCAACCGCCAATAAAAAATAAAACTTACACAATCATTGTTTATAGAACATTCATAATGAAAGTTATAAAAATCTAAAACTTAAAGCAATCATCAGCCGAAAAAAAAAAGATAGTTTGACAAATTATCTATAAGCGCTGGTGAAAAGTTTTTGTCTAATGACTGCAATTTGCAAGAACAACAAGAGTTCAAAATAAAGAAAAATCATATGAAAGAAGGGGAAGAGAAAAATCATCCGTAAAAGAGAGAAGGCACTATATTGTTTGTGGGGTCTCTCATGAAAATTATTGTCATGGCGTTGATTATGCAGTAATCCTTGTAGGCTCAAGTTGGCACTAAATGTGACGCATTTACAAACTGTCTCATTCATTTCTTTCTCTGCTTGGTGCACAGATGTTAACAAGTAACAACAATTTAATTTTAATATTATATTCAATAATCCTAAACAAATCTCGTCGGGCTTTCATCGAACTGTGACATGCAATACAAATTAAAGGATATTGATATGCTACAAGAACCTTCCAGATGGAAATTGGAGGAGGCCATCATCTGAACTGAGAATCCTGGATCTGGAAAACCGATCTGACTCACTAAACCGTATTTTCCTAACCTCCTTCTTCTGCAACTTATTACTCCCCTCTTCTTCTTCTTCTTCTTCTTCTTCTTCTTCTTCTTCCCTGTACATTTTTCCAATCCCATCCTTCAGTTCTGCTACCCAATCCCACAAACTCTCTTCAATCACCACCACACTCACCTTCTCTTTGCACTCTTCCACTCTCTTCAAACAACAAACTAACTCAACACGCTCCCCAAACTTCAACCCTCCTCCTTTTATTCTCTCCCTGAATTCCGCCACCGCAACACCTACCTCCGACACCACCTCAACCCAGTCCTCCCGACCCAACCTCAATATCTCATCCACCACCTTGTTCTCTTTCGTCAAACCTCCAATATCTGGCATCTTGCATACCCCTTCCATCACCCTCACCAGCGACTCAAACTCGCTCAACAAATAACCGTTCGTCAGCCCCGACACTCTCTCTTCTCTGTTCTCTGGGGAGTTGCCGATGAAGAACCCTAGAATCCTGGAGGAACAAAGGAGGTTCTCCATGTGTTGTGCGAACCAGCGCACCCAAGAAGACAGCTCCCAGGAGACGCTGTCGCTCACGTGGCGGAAGTTGGACAGGTTTAGATAGTTTCTGCCGCCGGTGGAAGGGTAGACAGAGAGCTGGTCCTGGAGGATGAAGGTGCCGTGCCTGAAGATGTAGTGGACGGCGATGAGGCACTTGAGTGCGACGGCGGCGTTGTTGGTTGAGGTGAGGCGGTCCATGAGGACCTCAATGGCGGCGGATGCGGTGGCGCGTGAGCCGTCAGCGTCGGAGAGGAGCGTGTGGAGGTGTTTAGGGTTTGGAGGGGCGTTGAAGTGGTGGGTGGTGGCGCGTAGGAGGGAGAGGGCGGTGCGTTGGGATAGTAAGGCAGCTTTGGTTTGGGAAGCCTTGTCTTTGATTATACCGACTAGTTGTGTGAGCTTCGTCATGGATTATGATAATCATATTAGTACTTCAATTTCAAGGTTGAAGAAGGCCTCTTATTAATTAGGATTTAGGTATGGGGAAGGACCATGGCAGCACTATGGTGGGGGGTTTTGATTATGAAATGTTGATGAACAAGCTCATCATCTCTTCATCACCTCATCATGACCACCCATCATTTTACTTTTTAATTTGTTCACATTCCCACATCTTCAACACAAATCACATCACGCATGAAAATTCTTCACTCTGCATATCAAACTTATGAACTCCCGTCAAATATATATTACTAGTGTAACATGATTATTAGAATAACCTATTTTCAAGGACCACACTTGATAATTATTAAATACATGAATATCTTTGACTAAATTCTTTAAAATAAAATGGTGTTAATCGCTCACCATATTATTATTATTATCTTATTATCTATCAGTTAACTTTCTTTGTTTTGTATTTATTATTAATTTTTGTTTCTATTTATTAATTATTATTAAATTAAATATATAATATTAAATATTATAAATAAATAATTATAAATATTATTTAAATTATGACTACGTAAGTACTTTCAAATATAATAGGTCCATGAACGTTATATATAAGCAGGGGGGTTACACACATAATACATCAATATTTTCGTTCTAAAATAATTAGTTGTAAACTGAGATTATAAGATACTTGAATCTTTATTTTTTTTTTCCTTTTTGTCGATGACTCGTTGACTTCTCATCTAAACGCACCACCACTCGGATAGTTGTTTATATATTATCAAGTATCATTTCTTATAGATGCAATTTCGATCGAAATTCCAATTATTTAATTATCCAAAGTCAACACAATATATGAAGAGATGCGCATAAAATACAAATCCAATAATCTAGAGAATATTTATGTACATTAATAAAGACAAATTAGTTACTCGCAATTATGAATAGCTTTTTTCCTAAAATCAATTAATTTTTTTATTTTTCTATTTTCTGATGATATACGATGAACAAATTTTGATGAAATTTTTGTGTTTACTTGAACTTTGTTATAATGTTATTTTACCTTCAACCCTAACTAATTTAATTGTTCTTATTTTTTTTAGTTTCTGATGATTGTTTATATTTTACTTTTAATCCTAACTTGGGCTGTCTTATAATGTTATAAATTTATCGTATGATTGTTTATAATTTTTTCTTATAATTTAAGTTTCTAATGATGAATTTTGGTTTTTGAATTATGATTTTATTATAGGGTTGAGATTTCTGGAGTTTGATGGCCGTATCTACTCCACAAAGTGGCTGGGAGATGAGGAATGTTTCTCCTCCACAAACATAGTGTTTGATATGGTTGATGTTTTATTAAATGTTTGTTCTTTTTGGATTTTAATTTGTTGGATTTATCTTTGTATTGTCAAAGAAAATTATATGTTGTATTATGAGAATTGTCAATTTGTTAATGGTGATCTTGAATTGGGAAAACTTAAAATTTTTTTCCAATTTTTCCATATTTGCGGATATATCTGCAATCCGATTCGTAATATGCGGATATATCCGCACTCAGATTGGATCGGATACGAAGGTCAAAATTGCGGATATCGCATCCGATTCGACGTATCCGATCCGATCCAATAAAGATTGTGCGGATTGGATCGAAAAATTGGTCATATTCAATCTGATCTGATCTGTGTGCAGTCTTAATTATGAAGTAGCCATGGACAACTTTAAAAAAAAATCCACTAATAAAAAAAATTAGATGTGGAATATTATTTTTGAATTGTTAAATTAATTATATAATAATTTACTATAAAGTAATATTAGTTTATGTGAGAAACCTATATATTAGAGTAGTTAAAAAAGATTAAACGAAAAGGGAGTAAAGGTCACTAGCTACTTTAATTTCTTATTAATGCAAGCAAGGTTGGCACAAGAAACAAGCTTTTTGCCAACGCTTCCCATCGTCTGAATGCTAGTTAGTAGTTAGACACACGTACTTTCTTATTTGTCTTCAAGAAATAAGTGAGTTAAATCTATTTAATTAAAAATACTAATATAGACTATTTGTATGAAGTTTATGTTAGAATAAATTTATTCTAAATGTTATAAAACTTAAGCTATAAAAAAGAGAAAAACGAAAGAGACCTAGAGAGAGCAAGAGAGAGAAATTCTTATTGATTTCTGAATATGAAAAGCTTATGAAATCATAGCCCTATTTATAGTAAAAAATTTACTATTACATGAAAAGGAATGAACGGCTATGATTCATTTACTATGCAACATAGTAACTTGATTTGGAATGGACGGCCATGATTTATTGGGTTACTATGCAGCATAGTGCTGCATAGTGCCGGCAGCTGCCGACACTAATAATTCATAACACTCCTCCTTGGACGTCCATTACGGATATGCCTCATTAAAAACCTCGTCAAGAAAAATCCTGTGGGACAAAAATCCTGACTGAGGGAAAAAGAGTACTATATCCTGTATGATGAGCACTGCCTCGTTAAAAACCTTGTCTGGAAAAATCCCGTGGGATAAAAACCAGATCAAGGGAAAAAGAGTACAATCTCCCCCTGTTGGTGACATCACTTAAGATCTCGCAATCGTCGCATTCCGATCTTGTATACCAACTTTTCAAATGTGGATGTAGAGAGTGCTTTTGTAAATAAGTCCGCCAGATTATCACTTGAGCGGATCTGTTGAACATCAATCGACCCTTGATTTTGAAGGTCATGAGTGAAGAAGAATTTGGGGGAAATATGCTTTGTTCTATCACCCTTGATTTATCCACCTTTAAGCTGAGCGATGCATGTCGTATTGTCTTCATATAGTGTTGTTGGAGCTATCTTCACATCAGACAACCCGCATGATGATTGAATATATCCAATCAAATTTCTCAGCCAGAAGCATTCACGACTTGCTTCATGTATTGCAAGTATTTCGGCATGATTTGAAGAAGTCGCAGCTATAGTCTGTTTCGTAGATCTCCAAGATATGGCCGTGCCACCAAATGTAAACAAATACCCTGTTTGAGATCTACCTTTATGGGGATCAGATAGATATCCCGCATCTGCATAACCTACCAGTTGTGGTTTGGATTCATATTTATAAAGTAACCCCATATCAACCGTTCCGCGAAGATACCTAAAGATTTGTTTAATTCTAGTCCAATGTCTTCTGGTTGGAGAGGAACTATATCTTGCTAATAAATTTACCGCGAATGATATGTCAGGTCGCGTATTGTTAGCAAGATACATCAATGCTCCAATAGCAAGGAGATATGGTACTTCAGGACCAAGGACCTTTTCATTATCTTCTTTAGGTCGGAACGGATCCTTTTTCACATCTAATGATCTTACAATCATTGGGGTACTTACTGGATGTGATTCATTCATGTGAAATCTTTTGAGGATTTTCTCTGTGTAAGTCTTTTGATGAATAAATATTCCTTTTGTTATATGCTCGATCTGCAGGCCGAGACAAAATTTGATTTTTCCGAGATCTTTCATCTCGAACTCTTCTTTAAGAGCATCAACAACATTGGAGATCTCTTCAGGAGATCCAATGATATTTAAATCATCAACATACACAGCAATTATAATGAATTTAGATCCAGATTTCTTTATGAAAACACATGGGCAAATATCATTGTTTTTAAACCCTTTTTTTTATCAAATACTCTGTAAGACGGTTATACCACATCCTTCCGGATTGCTTTAGACCATATAATGATCTTTGCAATTTAACAGAATGTAAACTTTGAGAATTCTCCTTGGATGTCTCAGATATCTTTAATCATTCAGGTACTTTCATATAGATATCTCGATCTAATGATCCATATAGATAGGCCGTGACCACATCCATTAGATGCATATTTAGCTTAGGATATGCACATAAGCCAATCAAATATCTCAAGGTAATTGCATCTACTACAGGAGAATATGTTTCCTCATAGTCTATGCCGGGTCTTTGTGAGAAACCTTGTGCTACAAGTCGAGCTTTATAGCGTACAACTTCATTATTCTCATTTCGCTTTCTCACAAATACCCATTTGTACCCAATAGGTTTTACATCTTCGGGTATTTGGACTACAGGTCCAAAGACTTCACGTTTTGCTAGTGAGTCTAACTCATTTTTCATGGCATCTTTCCACTTTGGCCAATCATCCCTCCGTCGACATTCTTCGACGATTTTGGGTTCAAGATCCTCATGCATAACATTTAGTGCTATATTATATGCAAATATATTGTCGACAATTATTTCTTTTCGGTTCAATCTTTCTCCCGTAAAGACATAGTTTATTGAGATCTCATCATTTTGACAATTTTCAA